>JAJIBD010007228.1:0-141879 GCA_021461705.1 Cryptotis parvus | reverse complement strand
GTGCAGAGCGCCGCTTACCTGGCTCTGAGCACTGGCCCTGTGGCCCCCTCCAGAGGCTGCTCCCCTTGTCGCCTCCCGCAGGTCTATTGTCCGTGGAAGGTTCTGGTGAGGAACGGGGGTGTCGCGCAGTGAGGGTCCATGCGGGCCTTGGGGCACCTCTCCGTGATTTATGAGTGAAGATCCTGAGGCCAGATAGGATTCCTTAATTGTACAATGACTAATTACGCAAAGCTAATGACAGAGATGAATGTCTGTGAATATTTCTCTGGGCAAAGCGTCAAAGGTGATTAAATTGCTGGAAGGAGGATCGGGAGGCGTGTGGGCCCGCGGACACGCTGCTCCTGTCAGCAAAGTACTTCCTGGCTGCCACCCGGCACCGCAGGGAACGCGCACACTCGCACACCGCGGGGACTGCTGGCCACCGACCGTCGTCACACACACAAGTTACACACTGTCACAGCCACATGGTCACACACGTCACCCACAGCCACACAGGTAAACACAGCCACACAGACCACACACAGCCACACACAGCAGCACATAGTCACACATAGCTACACAGTCACACACAGTCACACAGCACACACAGTCACACATAGCTACACAGTCACACACAGTCACACATAGTCACAGACAGTTGCAGAGGGACAGCCACAGACAGCCACATAAGTCACACACAGCCACACAGAGTCACACAGTTACACAAGTCACACACAGTTATACACAGAGTCACTTCATCTCACAGCCACACATAGTTGTACACTGAGTTACACACAGCTGCAGTCATGCACACTAATGCACAGTCACAAACAGCTAACGCCACACAAGTCACACTGGGCACTAGTGGTCACACGCGCATACATACAACATAGTCACACCCTTGTCCCCAGAGGTGGTTGTGAACAGCCGTGCACTTTACACGACACCGATACCCAGGGCTGTGCACACGCACGGTCGCCGCGACAACCCCACGCTCATACAGCCTGCCTCTGAGACAGGCATGGCCACGAGTCCTGGGGCAGCCTGCAGTGGCTGGCAGAGGTGACCGGTGCTCCTGGACTCGTGAGAGCTGGTCTGTGCTTTGCGGCTGGACAGTGGCTGTGAACTCACTGGTGTCTCAGCTGCCCAACTCACACAAGGAAGCTTAACCCACACCGTCTCTACCGCACTGGGGCTGGTTCCCAAACCCCAGCAGCTCCCTGAACCCACAGCTGGGGCTCCAGGAGAACGTGGGGCCCCGGATCAGGGGCCAGCACCCACACCCAGCGGCAGAGCCGGGGCACAGCTCAGCATCCCGCCTGCCTCTGTGCGGCAGCACCAGGGACAGCGCCCGAGTGGGGCTCGCTCCTGTGGGCTCTGACCCTCGACGGTCACATCTGACCTGTGCCGGCTCTTTAGCGTCCGAGCCCACGTTTCGTGGCTGCCGGGATTCATTCTGAGCACCATGCTTTCCCTGGGGCGGGGCTCGGCCTCCGTGCCTCACTTTCCCAAGAACCAGGGAAGGCAGGAGTCACATCCAGGGTGTGCCCGGGACCAGAGGGCCACCGTGGGAACCAGCCCGGCATCTCTAGGGGTGGCCTGTGGCGTGGCGGGAACCAAGGGGACTGTCAGAGGTGAACCTCCCTCTTTCCTGGGTAATAAGTTAGGAATTGCACGGAATTAGGTTGATTTCTAATTGTGGTTGTAGGGCCGAAAGAAATAATCATGTTTAAAGCTGCACAGCTGTTTCTTCGGATTCTCGCTGAAACCCTTTAGAGGAAGTAGCTAATTAATCCTGACATTGTTATCGCGCCTTGTAGGTGCCGGAATACCTGGCTGCGATTAATCATGATGGGAATTTTATCAGTCACCATCTAATACATTTTTCCAAAAGAAGATTTTACTGCACATTAAAATTCCTCCGTTTGAGTTCTTTAATTGTAGATCTTAATCTTGTTTGAAAATATAATTTTTATCCATATTCAAAGTCACGCAAAGTTAGTGCATCTCCTCAGAAACATTTCCAAACTTTCCATGGCTCCTTTTCTTCCCTTTTGCTAAACAACCTCATTTAATTTCACTGCGCTTTAATGAGTAATTGTTTTCAACAGTTTCTTAGAGTTTCCGTCGGCAATATTTCATTGCAGAATGAAAGGTAATGATCCATAAATTCTTAATGCCATATTTTTATAGCCGGTAAATTAGTCTTTAATGGGCTCAGTAAGTGCGGTGATGTATGGCATTAATCGTCAGTAGTGTTTTAACTAGATAATTGTGAGGTGGGGCACTCCATCACCCGCAGGCCGGTCAACATCGGCTCCACTTACTGGTGCGGTGCCTGTTGGATCCACTTTTTGTGCCCTGAGTGTGGACCTGGGCACGGCCCAGGGCTCCAGTGGACACAAGGACACTGTCTGCCTAGACACGAGGACACTGTGCCTCCAGGCCACTCGCCCATCTCCTGGTCAGCTGTTGTCCATTCAGCCCCTTCTCCTGGTCATCTGTGTCCACTTATCCTTCTCCTGGTAAGCTGTTGTCCACTTGCCCTTCTCCTGGTCAGCTGTGTCCACTTATCCTTCTCTGGTCAGCTGTTGTCCACTCGCCCTTCTCCTGGTCATCTGTGTCCACTTATCCTTCTCCTGGTAAGCTGTTGTCCACTCGCCTTCTCCTGGTCATCTGTGTCCACTTATCCTTCTCCCTGGTCAGCTGTTGTCCACTTGCCCTTTTCCTGGTCAGCTGTGTCTACTTGCCCTTCTCCTGGTCAGCTGTGTCCACTCACCCTTCTCTTGGTAAGCTGTTGTCCACTCGCCCTTCTCCTGGTCAGCTGTTGTCCACTTACCCTTCTCCCGGTCAGCTGTTGTCCACTCGCCCTTCTCCTGGTCGCTGTTGTCCACTTACCCTTATCCTGATCAGCTGTTGTTCACTTGCCCTTCTCTTGGTCAGCTGTTGTCCACTCTCCTTCTCCTGGTCAGCTGTTGTCCTCTCTGCAGGAGCTGCTGCCCTCCCCTCCCCTCCCGCTCCTGCCGACAGCGTCTTTTTTCCTGAGCAGGTGGCAGTTGTTTGTGGGAGGAAGACAGGGCTGAGCTCCCTGGAGAGAAACAGGGACTCTGAGCACTGGAAAGGGAGCTTAGGGGGGGGAAAGGCTGGTCAGAATCAAGGGGAGCAGAGGCCGATTCGGGACAAGCAGCTGGAGCCAGACTAAGCCCATCTGGGAGGCCCAGGGACTCTCCCTGCCGTAACTGCTCGCATGATCACTCAAGTTTCCACATGTGTGAACACATGCACACTGTGTCCACGAACTCAACACGTATGTCTGTGTGATACATGGCAGTGTACTATGTATTGCACATGCACGCCCAGTATTGCACACATGTGCAGTCTTGATACAGTGCATTCATACGTGTTCATCATACATGTGCACACCCAGCACATACATGCACACAGTTCACGGGTATCCACCCATGTGTGCCTCACACACACCTCTACATACATGTGCATACATGCACATACGGTTCACAGGCACTAGACCAGGTGTGTACTGCACATGCGCTCACACCCAGGTGCGTACCCTGCCCTGCACACACGCCCTCAGCGTAGGGAAGTTCTGATCCATCCCTTGGGAGCTGCCATCCAGTTGGGACCACAGAAGACTGGGAGGGTCCCGGAGGAGCCAGGAGGGGTGGACCCTGGTCATCAAGAAGCAGCTCGGGCATGTTGCAGGCATCTCTTGGAGTTTGTTCTGCATGAGCACTCCAGAAATTTCTTTTCCATTTCTAGACTTTACCTTGACTCACATGGAATCAAATATAGACTTGGGAAGGGAACGGTCTATACCCAGGGCAAACGTGGAGAGCGGGAGTGTTTGTTCTCAGGCCCATGAGCTGGTATCAGTGTGACAGAGACTGGCACGGGGCCGTCAGTGGCGAGCCTGAGTCCACAGCGGTTGAGGTCCTCCTGGGCTCTGGGGCCCTTCGCCCAAACACCGCAGTTCCCACGTGGCCACACGGCTCCTGCCCAGGCCCCTTGCCCGTCTCTGCTCCTCCTCTGGTCGTGACTCACAGGTTTCTTCAGCTGTCGATGAAGCTGGCCGTGGGACCGATGCCACCAGGTGACCGGATGTTTCCTCGCCCCAGATTGCCCAGGTCCTCTCTCCCTGGCCCCCGGCAGTCCCTAATTCGCTTCCCAGCTCTAGAGGTACTTTCTTGGGTCAGCTAATTCTTGTGGGATCATGGTGTGTGTGTGTGTGTGTGGTATATGTGTGAGATCACGGGTATGTGTGTTGGTCTCTGCACAGGCTGTTGGTCTCCACACAGGCTGTTGGTCTCCTCAGAGGCTATTGGTCTCCTCACGGGCTGTTGGTCTCCTCACGGGTTGTTGGTCTCTTCACAAGCTTTGGTCTTATCATGGGCTGTTGTTCTCTGCATGGGATATTGGTCTCCTCACGAGCTGTTCGTCTCCGCATGGAACTGTTGTTCTCCTCACTGGGTTGTTGGTCTCCTCATGGGCTGTTGGTCTCCAACGGGCTGTTGGTCTCCCCATGGGCTGTTGGTCTCCTCATGGACTGTTGGTCTCCTCATGGGCTGTTGGCCTCCCTCACGGGTTGTTGGTCTCCTCATGGGCTGTTGGTCTCCCTCACGGGCTGTTGGTCTCCTCACGGGTTGTTGGTCTCCCTCATGGGCTGTTGGTCTCCTCATGGGCTGTTGGTCTCCCTCACGGGTTGTTGGTCTCCTCATGGGTTGTTGGTCTCCTCATGGGCTGTTGGTCTCCACACGGGCTGTTGGTCTCCTCATGGGCTGTTGGTCTCCTCATGGGCCGTTGGTCTCCTCACGGGCTGTTGGTCTCTACACGGGCTGTTGGTCTCCACATGGGCTGTTGTTCTCCTCACGGGTTGTTGGTCTCCTCATGGGCTGTTGGTCTCCTCACGGGTTGTTGGGCTCCTCATGGGCTGTTGGTCTCCACATGGGCTGTTGGTCTCCACACGGGCTGTTGGTCTCCTCACGGGCTGTTGGTCTCCTCATGGGCTGTTGGTCTCCACATGGGCTGTTGGTCTCCACATGGGCTGTTGGTCTCCGCATGGGCTGTTGGTCTCCCACACGGGCTGTTGGTCTCCCTCACGGGTTGTTGGTCTCCTCATGGGCTGTTGGTCTCCACATGGGCTGTTGGTCTCCACATGGGCTGTTGGTCTCCGCATGGGCTGTTGGTCTAATGGGCTGTTGGTCTCTGCACAGCTGTCTGTTTTACCACTATTAAGGTGTTGGAGTAGTTTTTGTATTTGGTTACTAGCCCTCATTGGAGATAGAATCTGAAAATATTCCCTGCCCCTTCTTCAGGACAGAAAGCGTTGTTCCCCCTCCGTGGCGCTGCCTGTAGAAGCAGACAGGTTTCTCATGCCATGAAATTCAGCTTCTCTGTTCCATCATGGTGGCCGTGTTTGTCTTCACGCCAAAGAAGCCGTGCCTGACCTAGGGTCCTGAGGGTATTTCTTTCATCTGGGAATCTGTTCAGAGCCAGTAGCTTTTACCACCCTCTTTGGGCTGCATTCCCAAGCAACCCAACTCCGGAAAGACCTGGGCCCAGTGTGCCGGGGCCCGACGGCTTCACACCATCCACGGGCTGGGCCTCAATCAGAACTTGGGCCCCATGAGCGGCGCTGGGAGTGGGTCTTCCACATGGGGACACCACATGTCCCGGGCCCCACAGAGGGCTGGGCTCTTCCTTGTTTACTCACCATTACTGAAGGAATCGTTTAAGATATCAGGGGCCTCCACGGGTGGCTGTGTGGGGGAGGAGAATGATGGTCACGTTCTTCTGCTCCCCTCTTCCGCCCAGGGATCTGACAAAGTCTGAAATGTGCCCCTGCACAGCACAGACCTTGAGCCCCGCCAACCCCGCGAGGTGGCCATCAAGCCACACCTGCCGTCCTGCTTGTTCTCCCCACAGGAGTTGATCCCTACCACCCGATTTCTTCAGGAGTGAAAGACTCCAGGCTGGAGTGAGGAATTGCAACTCGCAGGAAAAGAAAGGTATTGCAGGTGTGGCTGCGGTACCGGCTGCGTTGGCAGGTGGCAGACAAGAGACAGGTTTGTCTACACCCAGGGCTCTGCCCGTGGGACCTGGATGGTTGATGGTCTGACATAGAAAAGACTGGGCCCCTGGGAGGAACCCAGAGCCACGGTAGAGTCTGGCAAGCTACCTATGGTGTATTCGATATGCCAAAAACAATAATGGACCTCATTCCCAATGAATGGAGACATTACTGGCACCCGCTTGAGCAAATTAATGAACAACAGGGAAGACAAGTGTCCAGTGATCCTGTAGCTTTGTTGCAAGTTTGGCAATCAGGAGTCTGAATTCTCTTCGGCACAGTCGGTCCTTGGTCACCAGTGCCCTACCTTGCCTCCACGGGTTTGCTCCACCCCTGGCTCGGCCACCGCATTTCCTGTGGCTTGCCTCGGGGATCCTTCCCTGTCCTTCCGCCTCTGAGTCGAGCCTGTCTGAGGTGTTCCTCTGGCAGAGACCAGGTGCCTCTCGCCTTCCCGGGATCCCTGGTCTCTTGGCTTTTGCCTGCAGCTGGCACTGTCCTCTGCTCCCGAGGTGCCGCCCTTCACTCCTCCATTCCAGCTGTCTTGACAGAGTAGGTCGTTTCAGAAGCTGTGAATAAAAACACTGTTTGGGGTTTCAACACTGGCCTCTGCCCATGATGTGGCACTGCTGGGCCTGGCAGTGCCCTGCCCACACCCAGGAGCCACACAGCAGTGCCGGGCCACACCAGCAGTGCTGGGCCACCAGAGCCACACAGCAGCGCCCTGGGCCACACCAGCAGTGCCCTGCCCACACCCCGAGCCACACAGCAGCGCCCTGGGCCACACCAGCAGTGCCCTGCCCACACCCCGGAGCCACACAGCAGTGCCCTGGGACACACCAGGAGTGCTGGGCCACCAGACCCACACAGCACTGCCCTGGTTCACACCAGCAGCGCTGGGCCACCAGAGCCACACAGCACTGCCCTGGTCCACACCAGGAGTGCTGGGCCACCAGAGCCACACAGCAGCGCCTGGCCACACCAGGAGTGCTGGACCACCAGAGCCACACAGCAGTGCCGGGCCACACCAGGAGTGCTGGGCCACCAGAGCCACACAACAGTGCCCTGGTCCACACCAGTAGTGCAGGGCCACCAGAGCCACACAGCAGTGCCCTGGCCACACCAGCAGTGCTGGGCCACCAGAGCCACACAGCAGTGCCCTGGTCCACACCAGGAGTGCTGGGCCACCAGAGCCACACAGCAGAGTGCCCTGGTCCACACCAGCAGTACTGGGCCACCAGAGCCACACAGCAGTGCCCTGGTCCACACCAGGAGTGCTGGGCCACCAGAGCCACACAGCAGTGCCCTGGTCCACACCAGCAGTACTGGGCCACCAGAGCCACACAGCAGTGCCCGGGCCACACCAGCAGTGCTGGGCCACCAGAGCCACACAGCAGTGCCGGGCCACACCAGCAGTGCTGGGCCACCAGAGCCACACAGCAGTGCCCGGCCACACCAGGAGTGCTGGGCCACCAGAGCCACACAGCAGTGCCCTGGCCACACCAGCAGTGCTGGGCCACCAGAGCCACACAGCAGTGCCCCGGGCCACACCAGGAGTGCTGGGCCACCAGAGCCACACAGCAGTGCCCAGGCCACACCAGGAGTGCTGGGCCACCAGAGCCACACAGCAGTGCCCGGGCCACACCAGGAGTGCTGGGCCACCAGAGCCACACAGCAGTGCCCTGGTCCACACCAGCAGTACTGGGCCACCAGAGCCATACAGCAGTGCCCAGCTCCACACCAGCAGTGCTGGGCCACCAGAGCCACACAGCAGTGCCCCGGGCCACACCAGCAGTGCTGGGCCACCAGAGCCACACAGCAGTGCCCGGGCCACACCAGGAGTGCTGGGCCACCAGAGCCACACAGCAGTGCCCAGCTCCACACCAGCAGTACTGGGCCACCAGAGCCACACAGCAGGGCCCCGGTCCATACCAGTAGTGCTGGGCCACCAGAGCCACAGAGCAGTGCCCCGGGCCACACCAGCAGTGCTGGGCCACCAGGAGCCCACAGCAGTGCCCTGGCCACTCCAGCAGTGCTGGGCCACCAGAGCCACAGAGCAGTGCCCCCGGGCCACACCAGGAGGGCTGGGCCACCAGAGCCCACAGCAGTGCCTAGGTCCACACCAGCAGTGCTGGGCCACCAGAGCCACAGAGCAGTGCCCCAGGCTACACCAGGAGTGCTGGGCCACCAGAGCCACACAGCAGTGCCCCCGGGCCACACCAGCAGTGCTGGGCCACCAGGAGCCACACAGCAGTGCCCCGGGCCTCACCAGCAGTGCTGGGCCACCAGAGCCACACAGCAGTGCCCCCGGGCCACACCAGCAGTGCTGGGCCACCAGAGCCACACAGCAGTGCCCCGGGCCACACCAGCAGTGCTGGGCCACCAAAGCCACACAGCAGTGCCCAGGTCCACACCAGGAGTACTGGGCCACCAGAGCCACACAGCAGTGCCCGGGCCACACCAGAAGTGCTGGGCCACCAGAGCCACACAGCAGTGCCCGGGCCACACCAGGAGTGCTGGGCCACCAGAGCCACACAGCAGTGCCCCAGGCCACACCAGGAGTGCTGGGCCACCAGAGCCACACAGCAGTGCCCCGGGCCACACCAGCAGTGCTGGGCCACCAGAGCCACACAGCAGTGCCCCGGGCCACACCAGGAGTGCTGGGCCACCAGAGCCACACAGCAGTGCCCCGGCCACACCAGCAGTGCTGGGCCACGAGAGCCACACAGCAGTGCCCGGGCCACACCAGCAGTGCTGGGCCACCAGAGCCACACAGCAGTGCCCGGGCCACACCAGCAGTGCTGGGCCACCAGAGCCACACAGCAGTGCCCCGGGCCACAACAGGAGTGCTGGGCCACCAGAGCCACACAGCAGGGCCCCGGTCCATACCAGTAGTGCTGGGCCACCAGAGCCACAGAGCAGTGCCCCGGGCCACACCAGCAAGTGCTGGGCCACCAGAGCCCACAGCAGTGCCCTGGCCACTCCAGCAGTGCTGGGCCACCAGAGCCACAGAGCAGTGCCCCGGCCACACCAGGAGGGCTGGGCCACCAGAGCCCACAGCAGTGCCTAGGTCCACACCAGCAGTGCTGGGCCACCAGAGCCACAGAGCAGTGCCCAGGTCCACACCAGCAGTGCTGGGCCACCAGAGCTACACAGCAGTGCCCTGGTCCACACCAGCAGTGCTGGGCCACCAGAGCCACACAGCAGTGCCCCGTCCACACCAGCAGTGCTGGGTCACCAGAGCCACACAGCAGTGCCCGGGCCACACCAGCAGTGCTGGGCCACCAGAGCCACAGCAGTGCCGGGCCACACCAGCAGTGCTGGGCCACCAGAGCCACAGCAGGGCCCTGGTCCATACCAACAGTGCTGGGCCACCAGAGCCCACAGCAGTGCCCGGGCCACACCAGCAGTGCTGGGCCACCAGAGCCCACAGCAGTGCCCCGGCCACACCAGGATTGCAGGGCCACCAGAGCCACACAGCAGTGCCCAGGTCCACACCAGCAGTGCTGGGCCACCAGAGCCACACAGCAGTGCCCGGGCCACACCAGGAGTGCTGGGCCACCAGAGCCACACAGCAGTGCCCCGGGCCACACCAGGAATGCTGGGCCACCAGAGCCACACAGCAGTGCCCAGGTCCACACCAGGAGTGCTGGGCCACCAGAGCTTACACAGCAGTGCCCTGGTCCACACCAGCAGTGCTGGGTCACCAGAGCCACACAGCAGTGCCCGGGCCACACCAGCAGTGCTGGGCCACCAGAGCCACACAGCAGTGCCCGGGCCACACCAGCTGTGCTGGGCCACCAGAGCCACACAGCAGTGCCCGGGCCACACCAGCAGGTGCTGGGCCACCAGGAGCCACAGCAGGGCCCTGGTCCATACCAACAGTGCTGGGCCACAGAGCCCAGTCGGCCACACGTGCTGGGCCCAGAGCCCACAGCGTGCCGGCCACAGGATTGCGGGCCACAGAACAGGTGCAGGTCCAACCAGCAGTGCTGGGCCACCAGAGCCACACAGCAGTGCCCGGGCCACACCAGCAGTGCTGGCCACCAGAGCAACAGCAGTGCCGGCCACACCAGCAGTGCTGGGCCACCAGAGCCACACAGCAGTGCCCGGGCCACACCAGGGAGTGCTGGCCCACCAGAGCCACACAGCAGTGCCCAGTTCCACACCAACAGTGCTGGGCCACCAGAGCCCACAGCAGTGCCCGGCCACACCAGCAGTACTGGGCCACCAGAGCCCACAGTAGTGCCCCGGGCCACACTCGCGGTTTCAGGAGCTGGACCCTCTGGGCAAGTGCCCACCCCTAGGCATTGTCCCTTCCTTCTGCTCTTTGTCCAGCTCCTAACAGCTGGCCAGAGAATGACCACGAACGTTCACAGCCACGGCACTTGCCGAGCTTTGCTCTGTGGCACCGTGAGTGCTTCTGTCTCGCCCTCTCCCTCCCTGCCTGCTGCCCACACCCACCTCAGGCCCCGGTTCCTGATGAGCAATCAGCCACTGGCCGCCCCAGAGACCGCACGTGCTCTGCTTCCCCTGCCCCGTCCCCAGAGCCAATTATTATGCCAGGCGCGAGCCCCGGAGCTCACCGCGTCAGTGCCACGGCTGCACCAGCGCAGAGGCGATGCCACCGGTGTGGGGTTTTGTGTTGCGGAGCTCTGGGCACGGCCATCCCGTGAGTGTTCGCGAGCAGCGCCAGCGCCAGAGAGTTCCTAGGTCGGCTTTCACCTGCACACAGCTGACGTGGCACCACTTACGGCCCCAGCGCTGGCCAGCGTGACCCTGACAGACCAGGGGTCAGCCCTGAGCACTGCTGGGTGTGGCACAGCCCTCCCCAGTTGCGTTGGTGTTAAATGGGGCGCGTTAAGCAGAGAGAATTATACAGGGAAATGCCACGCTCGGATTTGGGTGACGTTTCTGGAGATTCCACTTAGGAAAACTCCCTTATTTCCTCACACCCCCCCTTGGGGGGTCGCGTCCGTTTTTCTTCATTCTCTTTCCTTTTGCTCAGAAGTTGTCGTGTCTCTGAATTCCGGGATTCTTTGGCCGATTGAGTCGGGCGTGGGACAGTTGTGACCAGTCGTGCATTTCACACTTGGTCTCTACTGGACGCGGGTTTCTGGCTGGCAGTTAAGGCGTTCCTGCCCTCTGCTCACCTCCTCAAAGCATGACACACTGTCCGTCACTGCTGATTCCCTTCACTCCCTCTGTGTGCATGTGGGGGCGCCCCAGCAGCGCCCAGGGAGCCCGCACGTGTCCAGTGACCTGGAAAGTGACCGAGCCCCCTGGACGCACTGAGCTTGCCCCAGCCCCACGGCCGCCTGCCAGCAGCCTTCCCAGTCTTGCTGGTGCACAAAGTACAGGTTTGGCTTTGCTGAAGGCGGGTGACGGCTGTGATTACACCCTGCACCCCACCAGCATCCCCGGCCAGCTTTTCAGCCTGCCGCACGCGTGTCGCCTGGATGAGGCTCAGCGAGCAGCTTAATGTCAGGTTCTCGGCTGTAATGAGCAGTTCCGTGGGGCAGGCAGCGGCACGGGGGTCTCTGCAGCCGAGTGCAAACACGTCACTCACGAAGGCGCCCTTTGGGGTGAAGCGCAGGGCCGTGCCCCAGCCGGCTGGAAACCCCAAAGCACAGCCAGGCACACTCACGGGAGCAGAGAGGGGACCCCGGGACCCCCGAGACTACCTGAGCCGCAGAGGGCTCTGTGTGCCTCGGCTTTGCCTCTTGGACACTTACACCTCTGAGGTGCCCGTTCTGTGACGGGGGTGGCGGAGGGCAGCTATGTTGTGTGAGTGTGTTCTGAGCTGAGTGTGATATAAAGTGAGTGTGGTCTGAGAGTGAGGTGAGTATGTGAGTGTGAGGTGAGGGTGGAGTGTGAGGGTGAGGTGATTGTGGAGTGTGAGGTGAGTGTGAGGTGAATGTGAAGTGAGTGTGGTATGAGGTGAATGTAGTATGTGGAGAGTGTAATTTAAAGTAGGTGTGGGGTGGAGTAAGTGTGAGGTGATAAGTGTGATGTGAGGTGAGTGTAAGATGAGCGTGATATGAGGGGAGTGTGGTGTGAGGTGAATGTGAGGTGAGTATGATGTGAAGTGAGTGCAGTGTGGGGACTGTGGTGTGAGTTAAGTGGTGTGTGGACAGTGTGATTGTAAGGTGAGTGTGCTATGTGAATGGTGTGGTATATGGAGAGTGGTTGTGAGGTGAGTGTAGTATGTAGACAGTGTAATGTGTGGGATGGCTGTGGTGTGTGGCGTGTGTGTGTGAGGTAAGTGTGGTGTGTGGGAGTGTGGTGTGTGAGGTAAGTGTGGTGTGTGGGTGTGGTGTGTGAGGTAGGTGTGGTGTGTGAGGTAAGTGTGGTGTGTGGGGAGTGTGGTGTGTGGCATGTGGTGTGTGAGGTAAGTGTGGTGTGTGGGGAGAGTGGTGTGTGGGGAGTGTGGTGTGTGAGGTAAGTGTGGTGTGTGGGGAGTGTGGTGTGTGGAGGTAAGTGTGGTGTGTGAGGTAAGTGTGGTGTGTGAGGTAAGTGTGGTGTGTGGGGGGTGTGGTGTGTGGCATGTGGTGTGTGAGGTAAGTGTGGTGTGTGGGGTGTGGTGTGTGGGGAGTGTGGTGTGTGGGAGTGTGGTGTGTGGCATGTGGTGTGTGAGGTAAGTGTGGTGTGTGGTGTGTGGGAGTGTGGTGTGTGGGGAGTTTGGTGTGTGGGGAGTGTGGTGTGTGGGAGTGTGGTGTGTGGGGAGTGTGGTGTGTGGCGTGTGGTGTGTGGGTAGTGTGGTGTGTGGGTGGTGGTGTGTGAGGTAAATGTGGTGTGTGGGGAGTGTGGTGTGTGAGGTAGGTGTGGTGTGTGAGGTAAGTGTGGTGTGTGGGTGTGTGAGTGTGTGTGTGGGGAGTTTGGTGTGTGGGAGTGTGGTGTGTGGGGGTGGTGTGGGGAGTGTGGTGTGTGGCGTGTGGGTGTGTGAGGTAAGTGTGGTGTGTGGGGAGTGTGGTGTGTGAGGTAAGTGTGGTGTGTGAGGTAAGTGTGGTGTGTGGAGTGTGGTGTGTGGAGTGTGGTGTGTGAGGTAAGTGTGGTGTGTGGGAGTGTGGTGTGTGGTGTGGTGTGTGGGTAGTGTGGTGTGTGGGGAGTGTGGTATGTGGGGAGTGTGGTGTGTGGTGTGTGGTGTGTGAGGTAAGTGTGGTGTGTGGGGAGTGTGGTGTCAGGGAGTGTGATATGCGGAGAGTGTGGTTGTAAAGGGAGAGTGAGGGGAGTCTGTTGTGTGGAGAGTGTGTTGTCTGAGAGAAGTGTGGTGTATGGGCAGTGCAGTGGATGTGAGTGGTATGTGGGGAGTGTCATATTAGGCGAGCGGTTTGTGGAGACTGGTTGTGGGAGGTGTGGTGAGTGTGTGGCTGTTGGTGCGGGGAGTGTGCTGTGAGTTACTGTGATGTGCAGGTGAGTGGCGTGCAGGGTGAGCGTGTGTGCGGTGCTGCACAGTGCTTCAGGCAGGCCTCGTGCAGTGCAAACGTGTGGGGAGCCACGCAAGCCCCCTGTGGCGCCATGAGCCCACAGGCAGGGGGGGGAGGTTCTGCGTCTCCGGCGTCTCCATGAGCAGCCCCTGGCTCTGGGTCCCAGGGGAGGTGCCTGTCGAGGCCCTGTGAAGAGTCCAGGGCGGCAGAGCCTCCCCTGCCCTGAGGCGGCTCCAGGTTCCCGGTCGGCCTGGTGTTGGATGTCGCTCCAGCCCAGGTGGCAGCGCTGTCATTCAGAGCATCAAGGCAGGAGGTGCGGCCCTCCCCGCTGGGGCGCCCTGAATGAACCATTGTGCCCCACGGGCACTTATGCCCGCACAGGAGGAGCAGGCTGGCAGCCTTCACAGGCCCGCGGGCCAGCAGCCGTCCAGGACGGATGAAAGCTCCGTGTGTCTCCTGGCCGGGCTCTGTGAAACCAGACCTGGGCCCTGCACGGCTGAGATGGCAGAACAAAAGGCCGGCCCTGCGGGGAGACAGCCTCTCCGGAGCCTCTCCTGGGAAGTCCTGCCACAGGGACCCAGCGGGGAGGGCGTGTGTCGTGGGAACAGGCCTTCGCCCTCCTAGGATGCATCGCTGGGGCCTAGCACCGAGTCTGGGCCCGCTGGAAACCCCGATAGCATTCAGCGGCCACAGCCCCTCTGCACCCCAGGGTACCCCCACGTCCTCCACGCCGTGGCTCTCCCGACGCTCCCCACCCCAGAAGCTCCTGGCCAGCTGGAGTCAGGTCCAGCCTTATGGCCCTCCAGGAGCAGAGGCAGAGTTGGGTCCCTGAGGGGCCAGCATGCAGCCTCCCTTGCTGTTAGCACGGCAGAGCTAAGCTTGGCTCTACCAGGCCCGGCACCCCGAAACACACCAGGTGCGAGGTGTCACCTGGAGGAGAAGCAGGTTTCTGTGTGAGTGGCCCTGAACCCTTGGGGCCATGGCCGGCCGTGCCGTGGACGCTGGGATTGCAGGCTCCGACATTCGGAAGCTACGAGCATGCCCTCCCTGGGAATAAAGAGTGTGTCAGCATTTCTGGCCCGAAACCCTGTTTTCAGTGATTGATAATGAAGCCTCGTTTGAAAACGGTTTCAGCTGCAGGAACTATATGCAGCCCGGAGAACAGGCCCTGGGCTCTCAGCTCCCACTAACTATGAAATTGTTTGATTTTTACAAAACATATTTAGCAAACTGTTAAAAGTATTGGCTAAACACAGCATTTCATAAATGAAATGTGGAAGCGATCACGCTGCTGAACCTTAAAATCATCTGCTTTCGCTTATCGGTGCCTTTCCCACAAAGTTCAAGGAGAATTTTTTTAAGATATTTTGTACAACATTATAAGTGCATGCTGTAAATATCACACACTGCTGCGCTCTAATTACCTGATTATATTCATTTATGTTGAATTTGTGATTAAAAGTGACTGTGCTGGAGGGATGCTCCCTGGTGCTATATGTGGGGCCCACGGAGGGATGCTCCAAGCCATGTGTGGAGCTCATGTGTGGGCCCATGCGGCCTGGGCAAGTCCAGTCACTGGTTCTAGTTCAGGTCCCTGTGGTGAAGGCTGTGGGCTGGGAGGGTGCGGATCCGGGGCTCCTGGCTCGGGGTCCCAGGGGAAACATTGTCAGTGCCTGGGTGGGAGCTGACAGGCCCTGCGGCTGCTCTGCTCTGGAGAGCCGAGGGCGACTCTTGCTTGCTAACACACGGTTCTGTCACGAGGGTCTCGCCCAAACCCTCAGAACCTTCCTGAATTCTGCCCCACTGAGGTTAGAGTGACCAACTGTCTGGGCTGTCAGGCTTGTGTGACAAAAGGTGCGTTAGTGGGTGTGGATTCATTCCCTGGACCCCCGCAGGGCTGCCCACAGCCTCCCCTGGGACGCCGGCCAGGGTCAGCCACATGGCATGACCAGAGACAGTGCGGCCACCCAGACCCAGTCAGGATGCTCCGGGTCGGGCCCTGCAGACCCACCTCGACCTTCAATCGCTTCCCTGTGGAGGTTGTGGCCCGGTGGCAACGGGCAGGCGTGACCCGGCACGCGTGGGGCCGGAAGCCTACTGCCTCTGTCACCCCAGAGTGACGTGTCCCCCGTGGGTGGGTCAGCAATTGCCACAGAGGTGAGGAGAGTCAGCCTGGCCCAGAGCTAATTGTGCTGCCCGGAGTTAATTATATGCTTGTTGGGAGCAGCGGGCAGATCCTAATTAAACTCTAACTACAGACCTTGACACGAGTCCCGAGCAGGGAATCGGCCTGCCCCTGGCAGCAGGGATGTCAGCTTTGGGCACCGCCACCCCAAGACGGCGTTCACCGCACAGCCTTCACAGCGCCAACTCCCACGCCCACACGCACTGCAGGCATGTCTGCCTTCTCCACAGGCAGTCTACACTCTCCACACAACCCACACACTGCACTCGGTCCACACACTCCCGCATTCTCCACACAGTCCACACAGCGCACACTCTCACATTCTCCACACAGTCCACACACTCCCACATTCTCCACACACACACCACATTCTCCACACACTCCCGCATTCTCCACACAGTCCACACACTCCCACATTCTCCACACACTCCCACATTCTCCACACACTCCTACATTCTCCACACACTCCCACATTCTCCACTCAGTCCACACACTCCCACATTCTCCACACACTCCCACATTCTCCACACACTCCCGCATTCTCCACACACTCCTACATTCTCCACACACTCCCGCATTCTCCACACAGTCCACACACTCCCAAATTCTCCACACAGTCCACACACTCCCGCATTCTCCACACAGTCCACACACTCCCGCATTCTCCACACAGTCCACACACTCCCGCATTCTCCACACAGTCCACACACTCCCGCATTCTCCACACACTCCCACATCTCCACTCAGTCCACACTCCCGCATTCTCCACACAGTCCACACACTCCCACATTCTCCACACAGTCCACACACTCCCGCATTCTCCACACAGTCCACACACTCCAGCATTCTCCACACAGTCCTACATTCCCCACACAGTCCACACACTCCCACATTCTCCACTCAGTCCACACACTCCCACATTCTCCACACAGTTCACACACTCCCACATTCTCCACAGAGTCCACACACTCCCACATTCTCCACACACTCCTGCATTCTCCACACACTCCTGCATTCGTCACTCAGTCAACGCACTCCTGAATTCTCCACTCAACCCAGACACTCCTGTATTCTCCACACAGTCCACACACTTCCACATTCTCCACAGTCCACACACTCCCACATTCTCCACACAGTCCACACACTTTCACATTCTCCACAGTCCACACACTCCACACATTCTCCACACAGTCCACACACTCCTGCATTCTAAATTCACACAGTCCACACACTTCCACATTCTCTACACAGTCCACACACTCCATGTTCTCTGCAGATCCCCTAGTAAGTCCTGATGGAGTCAGAGCTCAGGCCCGAGCTGTCAGCCAATGGGTGTCTTTCAGGTGTTCCTTAACCAGAGTGTGAAGGAGAGGAAAGAAGTTCGGATGCCAGTTTGGGGTGAGGTGAGCAGTGGGGAGCGTCTAGTGCTGGGTGTTGGGGCTAAGAGTACACACAGGTGGACGTGGGAGGCGGGCACGTGTGGCTCTTTGGGACTCCTTGGGTTGCTCTTGAGCGCAGTTTTCAGGCCCGGCAGTAAGGCCTGGTGTCTGGCAGGTGTCAGGTGCTGCTTTTGTGCACCTGAGGGAGACCCCCCAGCATTTGGGCGGCCCCTAGGCTACATGCGGGAGAGCCTTGCAGTGAGTGCCTTTGGGAACACCCAGCAATGCAGTAGGGAGAGAGACTGCCCCACACCTGTCCCTGGCCACGCCACCTGTGGGCTGGCTGGGGGAAAGGGGTTACATCAGGCGCCTTCTTGCCTCTCTGTGCTCAGGAAGCAGCGTGAATGAATGAGGAGATGTAAGCGCTCAGATCTCGCCTGCAAGGGTGCTTGTTGAGGTAATCAATTAACCTCACAAGATCAAATTGACGGGGCTGAACGGCAAAGTTACTTCAGGGCAGAGCGCCTGCCCGTTGAGTGTTTGCTGGCCGCAGGAACGCTCCCAGAATGCTTCTGAGAAACGTCCAGAGATCAGGAAGATTTACTGCTCTTTCCTGTGAATTAATCTGCCATTAGAACCCACTTTAGCCTCTAACGATTGTCCCAGGTTCACCTGATTTACACGCAGCCGAAGCACCCACAGGTGGCAAAGGCAGAGATGAGCCCCGAGCTTTTGCCTGCTTCCGTTTCCTCAGAGTTTCTACTCCCCGTGGCAGCGACTGGAGCGCATGTGCCCAAGCGGGAGGGGGTGGCTGTGAGCTCGGCGAGAGTGAGGCGAGCCTCCCTTGTGTGCCCATCCCAGAGCCGGAGATTCCCGCACGTGTGGATTAGGGTCAGCACCTGGGGCGAGGAAGTGGGTCTGCATGTTTCTCCCAGCAGGCTGGTGTGAGAGGCGAGGCCACTGCGGGCACTCACACAGCCACCAGGAAGCACTTCAGGAGAGGTGAGTGTGGCTGGAACTGGGCTATGGCGCTGTCGCAGCAGCCAGAGCCTGCCCCCAAACCAGAGCGAACCTCGGCTCAGCAAACCCTGAACCCACAGCTAACCCCAATATGAGCCAACCTCAATCCCAGAGCAAACGCTGACCCCAGAGCGAACCCCCACCCAGGACCGAACCCCGACCCCAGTGAACCCCGACCCGAGTGAACCCTGACCCTGGAGTGAACCCCACCCCCAGAGTGAACCCTGACCCCAGAGTGAACCCCGACCCCCCAAGTGAACCCTGACCCCAGAGTAAACCCCGACCCCAGAGTGAACCCCGACCCCAGAGTGAACCCCCCCAGAGTGAACCGACCCCAGAGTGAACCCCGACCCCAGAGTGAACAGTGAACCCTGACCCCAGAGTGAACCCCGACCCCAAAGTGAACCCTGACCCCAGAGTGAACCCCCGACCCCAAGTGAACCCTGACCCCAGAGTGAACCCTGACCCCAGAGCAAACCCAAACCCCAGAGTGAACCCTGACCCCAGAGTGAACCCCGACCCCAAAGTGAACCTGACCCCAGAGCAAATCCCAACCCCAGAGCAAACCCCAACCCCAGAGCAAACCCCGACCCCAGAGTGAACCCGGCCCCGAGCTAACCCTGACCCGAGCAAACCCCGACCCCGAGCTAACCCCGACCCGAGCTGTCCCAGAGCACATGCTTTGCACACTGCTGGCCCTGCTCCCAGCCCCAGCACCACACGGTCCCCAAGCTTAGAACCAGGAGGAGCCGAGACTGGGGGCCATACTGGGAAACACGCCTGACTGCAGTCTGGACGGCACGTCAGGGGTCTGCGCCTAGATTAGCAACACCCCCAGAGCGCGCAGCTGCACTCAGAACAGCCCGCCACACCAAAGCTGTTGCCCCGTGGGGTGGGCAGAGTCCCCAGAGCGGAGGTCT
The DNA here is from genome assembly GCA_021461705.1 of Cryptotis parvus. NCBI lineage: Eukaryota > Metazoa > Chordata > Mammalia > Eulipotyphla > Soricidae > Cryptotis > Cryptotis parvus. The sequence continues at coordinate 122,887 of JAJIBD010007228.1, read as the reverse complement.
CCAAGCTCAGAGCCTGTAGCCTGCTGCTCAGGCAGCCAAGGGGCTAGGTGCCGGCGTGCTCGCCTCTGCTGTAATGGAGGAAAAGCCAGAGCACTAGCAGAGCCGCCAACCACGGGCACCACAGCACCTCTCCGAGAAACAGGCACCTGAACACCCACCGCCCGGAAAGCCCAGGGCCTGCTGGACAGGCCAGGCTGCGAGGGGCACTGTCCACGCTGCGGGTGCTGAGCGGCCAAGCTTCGGGCAGGCATCAGGGGCTGGGGGGGGGCGGAGGTTCCATTCGGTCCCTCTGTCCTCGGAGGCAGCAGCAGCCTTTAACTCAGAATCTCGGGGAGGGGGCACGTTCCTGGATGGGGCTGGGGGCTTGGCACCCTGATGGCCAGCTGAGACCCCAGCCCCGGTCGGTGGTGGGGGCAGGACATTGTGCTGAGCAGTCAGGGAAACGCGGATGGGCGACTGGGGCGAACACCAAGCTCTGTAATCAAGCAGCGATTAGCTGAGGCGGCCTGGGAGCCTGGGGGAACAGAGAGCTTCTGACAGGGCGCAGCGAGGGGGCGGCTACGGAGAATCTTAAAGCACATGGGGAAGAAACAAGGAAAAGGGAGAGCCGGGAAGGCCGAGAGCAGAGACGCCGGGTCTTGGTGGGTCTGTGGCTCGCTCCAGCTGCCACCGTGCTCTGCTGACGCCTGAAGCTGGTTCCCGGTGCCACGGCTGGGCAGCTGAGCCACGCTTAGCTCAGAATGGGGTCGGGGTCTCTTGCTGGACAGGGAGGAGGGGTTCTTGTGCGATGAGGTAGAAATGGGGCTCCCGGGGCTGTCTGACTTGGGGGGCTCTGCGAGGGGGTGCCGAAAGGCCAGGGGGCTCTGTGCCCGAGGGTCCCACTGCTGTCTCGCCCACGTGCCCTCTCCCTCCATCCTCACTGCCCCTTCTCGGTCCTTCTCAGTGGCACTGGCCGATGCTCCCTCCGGAGGCCTCCACTGTGGCTGAGCCCTGAGTGACTCCTCGGCTAGGCCCATTAGCCACGCCCCTGCGCTACACTCCCGCACCTCCTGCTCCTGCACAGCCGGCCACTGCAGCCTCTACTGGGGGTTGAGACTGAGCCAGACCCCGACAAACGTGAGTGCAGGTTGCTCACAGCCACACCTTCCGCAGGGCCGCCGGCTGAGGGGACAGGCTGGAGTTGCAGTGGGGCAGCCGGGAAGGAGGCGAGAATGGAGCCCTGAGTACTCGGCGCTGAGCATTCGCGCCCCTGATGGGAGGACGTGGAGCCCCACGGGATGGCTGTGCACGGATGTGCCCCCAGGCCGGCACCTGCGCCGACTCCCTTGGCCGTGGCTCACACTTCTCCGGGCCTGTATCTCTTAAGCACACTGCAGGCTCACCCCAGGGACTCAGGAAGGGCGCAGAGACATGCGGTGTAGACAACCCCAGGAGGACACCGCGTGGCCACCCCAGGCAGGCACTGGGCAGGAGCCCGCACACTCTGGGAAGCCTGAGGGAAAACGGGTCTGAGCTCCCCAGACCAGCTCTGACCCCCTGCTGGGCCTCCCCAGGGTGCGGCTGACTGGGACAGGCCAGTGCTCTGCCACACAGCCGTTCTCCACCCACGGCCACACCATCCACTCACCCGCCTGGTCACGGGCACACACAGGCCATCTCCATAGCCAAACCCTACAGACATTCCACCAGCCACACACCCATACAGCCACATGCCCACACAGCCACCTGCCATACTGCCACACTGCCACACACCCACACAGCCACCTGCCACACAACCACACAGCCACCTGCCACACAACCACACAGCCACCTGCCACACAACCACACAGCCACCTGCCACACAACCACACAGCCACACAGCCACCTGCCACACTGCCACCTGCCACACAACCACATAGCCACCTGCCACACTGCCACACAACCACACAGCCACACTCCCACACAACCACACAGCCACCTGCCACACAACCACACAGCCACCTGCCACACTGCCACACGTCTCTGCAATGTCATCTACACACCTGTGCCCTCCTCAGAGCCACAGCAGCCACATGATTGTGCATCCACACAGCCATGCATTCCACAGAGCCAGCTGTCCACACAACCACACCATCCCCACACCCTCACCATCCACACAATGATCACTTGTGTCACTTGTCTTCCTGTTGTTCATCGATGTTACTGGTGCCCGCTGCGGGCACCAGTAACATCTCCATATGACCTCTCTCATGCAAGTAGAGCCCAAGGGCACCTGCTTGCTCCAGGAACATAAAGAGCCTCAAACCATTCCATCAGGTCATGGGAATGAGGTCTACAATTGTTACTGGTATCTGGCATATCAAATACGACACGGGTAGCTTGCCAGGCTCTGCCATGCAGGTGGTATACTCTCAGTAGTAGGCTCTCATCTAGTGCATTTACTGATGAACCTGGGAGAGATCTGCTTTCCTCTTGGGTGGAGCTCTGACGAACTGTGGAGTCCGGATGTTGAAGATGACTGCCCTCGTGGTGTGGGGGTTCCTCTGGCTTCTTGCGAGGCTCTATTGGGATGGCGGGCCAGGGCTAGAACCCGCCTTCCCTCTCGGACACTCTCCCGGGCACAGGGAGAGCTGGTAGCAGCTCTCCCCTCACACAACGATACCATCCACACAACACCATCCACATGGCCTCACCATCCACACAACTACAGCATCCGCACGGCCTCACCATCCACACAACTACAGCATCCACACGGCCTCACCATCCACACAACTACAGCATCCACACGGCCTCCCCATTCTCACAGTCTCACCATTCACGCAACTGAACCATCCACATGGCCACACATTCCACACAGCCTCGCCATCCATGCAACTACACCGTCCACACAGCCTCACCGTCCACATGACCACAGCCTGCTGTCCACATTCTACACAGCCTGCTGTCCACACTGCCACACAGCCATGCCATTCACAGACACACATGCACACCATCCGCTCAGCCACAGCATCCGCACACCCAAACTTCGTGGTCACCAGAGACCAGGAGTGGGGGAGCAAAGCCACCAAGAGGCATTAAACTCCAGCCGTGAGATGGACGTACAGTCAAGAGGGAGAAACGCCGCTGAGAAAGAGACCTGCGAGAAGTGCGGGGGTGGGGCAGCTCCTCCACACTCAGCCATACTGCTGCTGAGCGGCCCATGGAACCTCTGTGCCACGTCACAGCTCCTGAGGCAAGGGCTCCTGGGATCTGCCTGCAGGGTGGGAGTCCTTCCCTCCTGGGGAACGGCCGCGTAGCCCAGAGCTAGAGGGCCCCAATGCAGATTCCCCGCAGCCCGGAGCTGTGGCCTGGAGCCCCCATAAAGGGGGCTTTAGGGGGGCAGAACACAGCTCAGAGACAGGTACTGGCCCTTCCCTGTCCGGGGAGGGGGTATGTGCAGCTCCCGTCTGCTCGGTAAACAGAGCACCAGGCCACTCTGAAGGCTCGGCCCCAGCCAGGCTGGCCTCATTGTGGACGTGCGGCCACTCTGTGCTCCAGCAGTGCGCCCTGCCCCGAGTCAGAGGCCACGGCCACCAAGGGCTGCCCAGACGCAATGTTCATCTTTTATTCCCAAAGAAAGACGGCAGAAAGCCCAGGTGACTGTCCCGCCATTGTCTGCAAAGAGTCTCTGTAATTTGCCCCCCAGGGAGAGCCTCGGCCAAGCCCCCCCCACGCCTCCGTCCTCTCCAGCTTGCCTTCCGCGTAAATGTCTCCGGGGTCCCTGGAGGGACCAAGTGGCGTGCAGGGACGGTGAAGGTCAGGGTCGCCCACTGGGGCCTGACTTTTACGCTAAAGAGGTTTTCTCTCTGCCGCTGCCCCGCCAGGTCTAATTTGGCGGCTGTACTGAAGGGTGTGCCGGCGCCCGGCAGGAGGGGTTAAGAGAGATCACAAGTGTGGATGCTGTCTGCTGGCGCGGCTGCCTGCGACGTCCAATTGTGATTTAATGGTCAGCTTTATCTGCAGAGTAGCCTTGGAGATCTGCTGTTTCCAGCAACTTAATTGGCAGTGTGTTTGCAGGAGTTTTCGGGCAGTGCGCAAGGCGACCAGATTTTAATGCTGAATTATTTAGGTCCCACTGGCGGGGTGGTCGCAGAGCACCACATCGGTTTTGCTTTTCCTGTACATCAGGGAAGCTGACAAACGGGCCAGATGCCTGTTTGCTGCCCAGGCGATTCTTGCTGAAACTCTGCTCGGGGCGGGGGCTGGTATTTATAGAAGGAGCCGACAAGGAGCCACAGTTGTGGTTGCCCAACACAGGTGCCGCATCTGGGTGCAGGCGGCGCCGGGGTGAGGCATGGGAGGCGGGCACTCGTGCCGAGAGTGTGGTGTGGGCTGCCCAAATCTCACCCGTGGAAGCCGAGTTGCAGCCGAGGGCTCAGGAGAGGATGCCCGGAGTGCAGCGGCAGACTGGGCAAGGCAGGGTGTTGCGCGGGTGTGGCTTCAGCTGTGTGCGGGTGAGCTGCAGGTGTGTCTGGGTGAGACTGCAGGTGTGCGTGTGGACTGTGTGTGCATATGTGTGACGGTAGGTGTGCATGTGGGCTTGTGTGCATGTGTATGCATGTAAGTATCCTAGTGGGCAGTATGTGCATGTGTGTGACTAGGTGTGCATGTGGGCTGTGCATTAGCATGCACCTGAGGCTGTAGGTGTGCATGTGGGCTTGTGTGCATGAGTGCTGTAGGTGTGCATGTGGACTGTGTGTGCATGTGGCTGTAGGTGTGTGTGGACTGTGTGTGCATGTGTGCTGTAGGTGTGCATGTGGACTGTGTGTGCATGTGTGGCTGTAGGTGTGCAAGTGTACTGTGTGCATGTGTGCTGTAGGTGTGCATGTGGACTGTGTGTGCATGTTTGCTATAGGTGTGCAAGTGGACTGTGTGTGCATGTGTGCTGTAGGTGTGCGTGTGGACTGTGTGTGCATGTGTGCTGTAGGTGTGCATGTGGACTGTGTGTGCATGTGTGCCTGTAGGTGTGCATGTGGACTGTGTGTGCATGTGGCTGTAGGTGTGCGTGTGGACGGTGTGCACATGTGTGGCTGTAGGTGTGCGTGTGGACTGTGTGTGCATGTGTGGCTGTAGGTGTGTGTGGACTGTGTGTGCATGTGGCTGTAGGTATGCGTGTGGACGGTGTGTGCATGTGTGGCTGTAGGTGTGCGTGTGGACTGTGTGTGCATGTGTGGCTGTAGGTGTGCATGTGGACTGTGTGTGCATGTGTGCTGTAGCTGTGCGTGTGGGCTTGTGTGCATGTTTGCTGTAGGTGTGCATGTGGACTGTGTGTGCATGTGGCTGTAGGTGTGCATGTGGACTGTGTGTGCATGTGTGCTGTAAGTGTGCATGTGGACTGTGTGTGCATGTGTGGCTGTAGGTGTGTGTGTGGGCTTGTGTGCATGTGCGGTAGGTGTGCGTGTGGACTGTGTGTGCATGTGTGCTGTAGGTGTGCATGTGGACTGTGTGTGCATGTGTGCTGTAGGTGCATGTGGGCTTGTGTGCATGTGTGCTGTAGGTGTGCATGTGGTCTGTGTGCATGTGTGCTGTAGGTGTGAACGTGGACTGTGTGTGCATGTGTGCTGTAGGTGTGCGTGTGGGCTTGTGTTCATGTGTGCTGTAGGTGTGCATGTGGACTGTGTGTGCATGTGTGCTGTAGGTGTGCGTGTGGACTGTGTGCATGTGTGCTGTAGGTGTGCATGTGACTGTGTGCATGTGTGCTGTAGGTGTGCGTGTGGGCTTGTGTGCATGTGTGCTGTAGGTGTGCATGTGGACTGTGTGTGCATGTGGCTGTAGGTGTGCATGTGGGCTTGTGTGCATGTGTGCTGTAGGTGTGCGTGTGGACTGTGTGCATGTGGCTGTAGGTGTGCATGTGGACTGTGTGGCATGTGGCTGTAGGTGTGCGTGTGGGCTTGTGTACATGTGTTCTATAGGTGTGAACGTGAACTGTGTGTGCATGTGGCTGTAGGTGTGCGTGTGGACTGTGTGTGCATGTGGCTGTAGGTGTGCGTGTGGACTGTGTGTCATGTGGCTGTAGGTGTGCGTGTGGACTGTGTGCATGTGTGGCTGTAGGTGTGCGTGTGGACTGTGTGTGCATGTGTGCTATAGATGTGCATGTGGACTGTGTGTGCATGTGTGCTGTAGGTGTGCATGTGGACTGTGTGTGCATGTTTGCTGTAGGTGTGCATGTGGACTGTGTGTGCATGTGTGCTGTAGGTGTGCATGTGGACTGTGTGTGCATGTGGCTGTAGGTGTGCATGTGGACTGTGTGTGCATGTTTGCTGTAGGTGTGCATGTGGACTGTGTGTGCATGTGTGCTGTAGGTGTGCATGTGGACTGTGTGCATGTGTGGCTGTAGGTGTGTGTGTGGGCTTGTGTGCATGTGTGCTGTAGGTGTGCATGTGGACTGTGTGTGCATTTGGCTGTAGGTGTGCATGTGGACTGGGTGTGCATGTGTGCTGTAGGTGTGCATGTGGACTGTGTGTGCATGTGTGCTGTAGGTGTGCGTGTGGGCTTGTGTGCATGTGTGCTGTAGGTGTGCATGTGGACTGTGTGTGTGCATGTGGCTGTAGGTGTGCATGTGGACTGTGTGTGCATGTGTGCTGTAAGTGTGCATGTGGACTGTGTGTCATGTGTGCTGTAGGTGTGTGTGTGGGCTGTGTGCATGTGTGCTGTAGGTGTGCGTGTGGACTGTGTGTGCATGTGTGCTGTAGGTGTGCATGTGGACTGTGTGTCATGTGTGCTGTAGGTGTGCATGTGGCTTGTGTGCATGTGTGCTGTAGGTGTGCATGTGGTCTGTGTGTGCATGTGTGCTGTAGGTGTGCATGTGGGCTTGTGTGCATGTGTGCTGTAGGTGTGCATGTGGACTGTGTGTGCATGTGTGCTGTAGGTGTGAACGTGGACTGTGTGTGCATGTGTGCTGTAGCTGTGCGTGTGGGCTTGTGTTCATGTGTGCTGTAGGTGTGCATGTGGACTGTGTGTGCATGTGTGCTGTAGGTGTGCGTGTGGACTGTGTGTGCATGTGTGCTGTAGGTGTGCATGTGACTGTGTGCATGTGTGCTGTAGGTGTGCATGTGACTGTGTGTGCATGTGTGGCTGTAGGTGTGCATGTGGACTGTGTGCATGTGTGCTGTAGGTGCATGTGGGCTTGTGTGCATGTGTGGCTGTAGGTGTGCGTGTGGACTGTGTGTGCATGTGTGCTGTAGGTGTGCATGTGGACTGTGTGTGCATGTGTGCTGTAGGTGTGCATGTGGACTGTGTGTGCATGTGTGCTGTAGGTGTGCATGTGGGCTTGTGTGCATGTGTGCTGTAGGTGTGCGTGTGGACTGTGTGCATGTGTGCTGTAGGTGTGCATGTGGACTGTGTGTGCATGTGTGCTGTAGGTGTGCATGTGGGCTTGTGTACATGTGTTCTATAGGTGTGAACGTGAACTGTGTGAGCATGTGTGGCTGTAAGTGTGCGTGTGGACTGTGCGTGTGTGATTTTTGTGTATATGTGTGACTCTAGGTGTGTGTTGATTTGCACTAAGTTGGCTATGGGGAATAAGTGGGTCCTGTGTACATGTGTGTTACTGTAGCTGTGTATGTGGTCTCTGTGTGTGCGTGACTGAAGACATGTATGCTATAGGTGCTCCTTGGACTGTCTGGCAAGTAGGCATGCATGTGTGCTCATGCACATGGCTGTGTGTGCATGCATGTGACTCTATGATCATGCATGCAGTTGAATATGCATATCTATAGGTGTGCACTATAGCTGCGTTTCCATGCGGTCAGGTGTTCTGCTAAGTGATGAGGTCTCTGACTGTAGCTATGAATATAGGCTGTGTGTGCATGTGTGTGACTGTAGGTGCACATGTGTGTCTGTGTGTTCCCATGTGAGCAAGCATTTTGCTAAGTGACTAGGTATGTGATTATGGTATACATGTGGGCTGAATGTTGTGACTGTAGGTGTGCGTGTGGGGGGTTGTGTATGTATGCATACAATTTTAGCTATGGGCTTGTGTGTGTAATTACAGGTGTGCGTGTGGACTGGGTATATGTGTCAGTGTAGGTATACATAGGGGCTGTATGTGCATGTGTGTGACTATAGGTGCTCATGTGGACTGTGTGCATGTGTGTGACTCGAGTGTATACAAAGGGCTGTGTGTGCATTATGTGACTGTTGGTGTGCATGTGCGCTGTGTGTCGCTGGAGGTGTGTGTGTATGCTGTGTGTCACTGGAGGTGTGTGTGTGGGTGTGTGTCGCTGGAGGTGTGTGTGTATGCTGTGTGTATCTGGAGGTGTGGCATGTGCGCTTGTGTAGCTGGAGGTGTGCGTGTGGGCTGTGTGTATCTGGAGGTGTGCATGTGCGCTTGTGTAGCTGGAGGTGTGCGTGTGGGCTGTGTGTCACTGTTGGTGCGCATGTGGGCTGTGTGTGGCTGGAGGTGTGCGTGTGGGCTGTGTGTCGCTGGAGGTGTGCGTGTGGGCTGTGTGTGGCTGGAGGTGTGCGTGTGGGCTGTGTGTGGCTGGAGGTGTGTGTGTGGGGCTGTGTGTGGCTGGAGGTGTGCGTGTGGGCTGTGTGTCGCTGGAGGTGTGCGTGTGGGCTGTGTGTCGCTGGAGGTGTGCGTGTGGGGCTGTGTGTCGCTGGAGGTGTGCGTGTGGGCTGTGTGTGGCTGGAGGTGTGTGTGTGGGCTGTGTGTCACTGGAGGTGTGCATGTGGGCTATGTGTCGCTGGAGGTGTGCGTGTGGGCTGTGTGTGGCTGGAGGTGTGCGTGTGGGCTGTGTGTGGCTATAGGTGTGCATTGGGCTCATGTGCATGTGTGTGGTTGTATATTGCTCCCATGTCTGTGTACATATGTGTTTAGGTGTGTGTCTGTGCATGTGTGTGGTTGTAGATGAGTTGTGTGTCCATATGTGTGGCTGCCAGTGTGCATGTTTGTGTATCTGCTCAGTCTGTGTTTGTGTATACATGCTTGTGTGTATGAGCCTCTACTAGTGTGTGCGGGTGCCCGTGTGTCTGTTGCCATGTGTCTATACCTGTGTGCTTGTGTGTCTGTACTCAATGAGCGTTTGTGCATATGTGCTTGTGTGCATGTGCCTGTGCTTGTGTTTAGTATCTGTGCACATGTATGTGTGTCTCCTACGGACACACATTATGCGTGTGTGTCTGTGCCATTGTGTGTCTATGCTCATGCATGTGTGTCTGTGCCCGTGTGTCTGTACCCGTGTGCATGTGATGCTGGTGTGAGTGGGGAGCCCATGTGCGCGGGTTCACAGCAGCGTGCCTGTGCTCCTACGTCTGTGCTGGCATGTGCGCCGGAGGATGCTTCGGCGGTCCCCAGCAGCTGGTCGGGGTTTGGTGTCAACATCTGCAGGGGAAGGACCTGCCCGGCCAAAGGGCCCCAGGGTCACCTCAGCAGCCACCACCCCTCCCTACCCCACGCTTCCTCCTGGGCAGCCCCGGAGTGGGTGAGGCTGAGAGAAGAAGCAGAGTGGGGAGAGAGAGAACCGAGCCCCCACCCCTGTGAGGGTCTGGGAGGGGAGAGAGAACACAGGAGCCCACCCCTGTGGGTCAGTCAGAGTGGGGAGAGAACACAGAGCCCACCCTGTTAGGGTCTAGAGTGGGAGGAGAACACAGAGCCCACCCCTGTGGGGTCAGTCAGAGTGGGGAGAGAACACAGAGCCCACCCCTGTGGGGTCTAGAGTGGGGAGAGAACACAGAGCCCCCCCCTGTGGGGTCTAGAGTGGGGAGAGAACACAGAGCCCACCCCTGTGAGGTGGTCAGAGTGGGGAGAGAACACAGAGCCCACCCCTGTGGGGTCAGTCAGAGTGGGGAGAGAACACAGAGCCCCACCCCTGTGGGGGGGTCCAGAGTGGGGAGAGAACACAGAGCCCACCCCTGTGGGAGGGTCTGAGTGGGGAGAGAACACAGAGGCCCCACCCCTGTGGGGGTCTAGAGTGGGGAGAGAACACAGAGCCCACCCCTGTGAGGTGAGTCAGAGTGGGGAGAGAACACAGAGGCCACCCCTGTGAGGGTGCAGTCAGAGTGGGGAGAGAACACAGAGCCCACCCCTGTGAGGGTCCAGTCAGAGTGGGGGAGAGAACACAGAGCCCCCCCCTGTGAGGGGCTCCAGGAGTGGGGGAGAGGAACACAGAGCCCACCCCTGAGGTCAGTCAGAGTGGGGGAGAGAACACAGAGGCCCACCCCTGTGGGTGATCTAGAGTGGGGAGAGAACACAGAGCCCACCCCTGTGGGGGGTCCAGAGTGGGGAGAGAACACAAAGCCCACCCCTGTGAGGGTCTAGAGTGGGGGAGAGAACACAGAGCCCCCCCCCTGTGGGGGATCTCGGAGTGGGGAGAGAGACACAGAGCCCACCCCTGTGGGGTCAGTCAGAGTGGGGGGAGAGACACAGAGCCCCCCCCTGTGGGGGTCTAGAGTGGGGAGAGAACACAGAGCCCACCCTGTGAGGGTCTAGAGTGGGGAGAGAACACAGAGTCCCACCCCTGTGGGGCCAGTCAGAGTGGGGAGAGAACACAGAGCCCACCCCTGTGGGTCAGTCAGAGTGGGGGAGAGAACACAAAGCCCACCCCTGTGGGGGGTCTAGAGTGGGGAGAGAACACAGAGCCACCCCTGTGGGGGGTCTAGAGTGGGGAGAGAGAACACAGAGCCCACCCCTGTGGGGCCAGCCCAGTGGGGAGAGAACACAGAGGCCCACCCCTGTGGGGTCAGTCAGAGTGGGGAGAGAACACAGAGCCCACCCCCTGTGGGGGTCAGTCAGAGTGGGGAGAGAACACAGAGCCCCACCCCTGTGGGGCCAGCCAGAGTGGGGGAGAGAACACAGAGCCCCACCCCTGTGGGGCCAGTCAGAGTGGGGAGAGAACACAGAGCCCACCCCCTGTGGGGTCAGTCAGAGTGGGGAGAGAACACAGAGCCCACCCCTGTGGGGCCAGCCAGAGTGGGGAGAGAACACAGAGCCCACCCCTGTGGGGTCAGCCAGAGTGGGGAGAGGAACACAGAGCCCACCCTGTGGGGCCAGCCAGAGTGGGGGAGAGAACCGAGTCCCCACCCCTGTGGGGTCAGTCCAGGAAGACCAGGATTAGTGAATTTAATTTCCTGTCAAAATTCTCATGCTAATGACTCCGCCTGCCGTGGCTGGCACCACTGCAGCGGCAAGATAGCAGGGCGCAATTATGAGATTGTGTGGTGCGGGCACCAGGCAGACGCAGACGGGCCCTCGGCCCAGCAGCCCGGGTCACCAGGGCACTAGGCGCTCGCCCCTTCCCGACTGTCCCCCGTGGCGCTGATCTGGGGCCTCCCGCAGCTCGATCCAGGAGAGTGGGTGGGGGTCCCAGAAGCGGCAGTGCCTGAGGGGTGCTGGGCCCAGGCATGACACAGCACAGGCTCTCCCCCAGAGAGCAGCGGCAGGAGAGTTCCTGGGCAGTTTGTCCCAGGCGGAGTCGCCGGCAGCTGTCAGCTCTGTACATTACGGCACGTTGAATCTGAATAAGGCTCTCCACATCAAACCCTCACACCCATTATGATAGCATCTCCTGCCCGGGCCGTAATGCTTATTAATTCTGCACCCATACACTCCCGGCCTCGGCAAATGTATTCCATCAGCCTAGCATTTAATTTAATTAGTACAGCTGGGCTCTCATTCTCCCTTTCTGTGTCAGAGGTATTGTCAGCGCGTTCTGCTATAACACAATTACTGATTGCTTTTAGATAGGCAGAAATATGATTAGGGTATTGGGTGACTGTATCATAAGCCTTATTAGATTCATTTGAAATCTGGAGATAAATAGGAAACTTTTATTTGCAGTGTAATGAGATTATGCTTATTAGGCCAAGACCTGACAGCCTTTTGCAAAAGAACAGGCTGTGTGGAAACCAGCCTGGGCCCAGCACCACTGGCGGGACGCCTTCGGGTCCACCGGCTCCGTGCAGAGCGTGGCCACTGCAGGGTCCTCCTGACGGGGGACGCATCCTTCCTCCTCACAGGCTGAGGAGAAGCTGCCACAGAGGGATTTGATTTTTATTTCACGAGAGGCGCTTTGAAAACTCCGCGCACAGGCGAACAGGAATTCAGCTTTCAGGCATGTTTATTTGCTGTTTGGGCCGTGTGCGCGCTTACAGAGATGGGCATCTGGCGGGCGTGTGAAAGCCTGGCGCTCCCACCCTGATCACTGGTGACCACACAGTCTGCTCCCGCCCGTGAGGCGGCGGAGACACTCGCTTTCTTGGGGTCTATTTGGTTCTCCCGGGTTTGTCATGGTTGGGGAGGGACCTTCCCTTCCCAGAGTAAATCTTTTCTGAAACGCAGGGCGGAAGCCAGGAGGGGCCCCAGGAGCCACGGGGACGGGCAGCGTGTTGCTGGACACACAGACACGCCCGAAGCGAGCTGCAAGTGGCCAGAGCAACCCCACACTCCACACAGAGGGAGGTGATGCGTCCACTGGGTCTCGTGAGAGACGTTTCAGGGTGAGAGATGAATTTGGATTTGAGAAATCCAGGACCCAGAATGGAAATCGGCCGAAAGTGTGGGGGTCGTCACAGTATGAGCCCCCCACACTCCTCACAGCTCTTTGCAGACAGCTCCGCTGTTCTTAGTCGAATAAAGAACCTGCGTAAGTAGAAGCGCGGCCTGTGCTCGGCTGGCTTCTGAGGTAACTTGCACAGAACAAAGAACACTTCTTCCTTTCTGTTCGAGTTTTGTTTTTCTTTTCTTTTGCAGGACAGGTGGTGCGGGGTCACAGCTGGCGGTGCGCAGGAGGCTTACTCCCTGGTCTGTGCGGGCACCACTTCCTGTAGGGGACATATGGGGCGCTAGGACTGAATCCGGTGGGCTCCACGAAAGTGCGGCGCCCTCCCTGCTGTCCTGTCTCTCTGCCCCACGAGGAGCCGCCGTCTGGGCACGGGGTCAGGAGAGCACAGGTGAAAACTTCAGGGATTCGCCAAAACGGGAGGTTCCAGGGGAGCCAGAGCTGGCCCTGAGTCCGTCCTGTGCAGAGGTTCTGTGAGGGTGAGGAGGCGTCTGGGGGGTGCCTGTCTCAATGGGTCGCCTGAGTCACTGCACACCTGGATTACGCCATCACCCGTATCGCCTGTATCAGTCATATAACCTGTGTCCCCCTTCTCTCAGGCTCTGAGTGCCCCCTCAGACCCCAGGTGTCCCTCAGAGTCTGGATGTTGCCTCAGACCCTGGTGTCCCCTCAGAGTCTGGATGTTGCCTCAGACCCTGGGTGCCCTTCAGACCCTGGGTGCCACCTAAGACTCTGGGTGCCGCCTCAGACCCCGGGTGCCCCTTCAGGCTCCAGGTGTCCCCCTCAGGCCTTGGGTGCCCCCTCAGCCCTGGGTGCTGCCTCAGCCCTCGAGTGTGCCATCAGGCCCTGGTATCCCCTCAGGCCTAGGGTGCCCCCTGGGGTCTGGGCAGAGCCTTCTGGGTCTGTGGGGAGCTGACCGTGTCTGCCGTGCAGGCAGGGCGCCTCCTGTGCCTGGAGTTGGGGCCGGGGCTGCCTCAGGGTTTTCGTCCTGTCATGCAGCACCACCAGAGGCTGAGCCAAGGCGTGTCTGCTCCACATCGGCGCCAGTGTCCTATCGGGCGGGTCTGTAGGAACTGCCGGGGGCGGGTTCCCCCACTGTGTTTCCCAGGGCACATTTCCCAGCAGCTCTAGGCTGCCGCCTTGGGTGAGTGTCCCAGCGGGCATCTGTGGCATGCAGTGGGGGCCCGGGTACCGCCTCGGGTGAGTGTCCCAGCGGGCATCTGCTGCAGGACAAGCCTCTGTGGAGTTGCCACGTCCACCTCAGGGCCAGCTGCCATGTGCTCGGGGGCACGGGACCAGGCGGCCTCTGTGTGCTGTGGTGTCTGTGGGAGAGACCTACGAGAGCCCCCCAGAGGACAATCACCCTGCTCGGGGGCCTTCAGGACCAAGAGGTGCCCGACAGTCTCAGTAGCTGGTGGGACTAAGCACCCCCGTCCCAGGGCTGAGCACCCCTGAGGGGTGCCCGGAGAACCAGCTGCCCAGTGGGGCCTGCTCAGGGCTATTCAGGGACCGTTTTCTGGACACTTCGTATCTTGCTCCCACGTGCCCATCACGCCAGCTCCTGCGTGCTCAGCTTCAGCCTGTCCTGCTGGGACTCATAGATTGGCGAGCACACACAAGGGGTCCTGCCCCGGCTGGGTGCTACCAAGGCCCCTCAGGCCGGAACCTAGTGGTGTGGGGAGGACCCGGATGCGGTGGCAGGGTAGGGGCAGGACTAACCTGTCGGCTGGGCACCTGTCTCCCCCCTGGGAAGCTGGCGGTGCCCAGAGACCTTCTCCCAGACAAGCACGGCCCTCGGAGGGGCCAACAGAGGAGGCTCTGGAGTGACCCCACGCGGGCTGCGGGGCGTCCAGTTCCGTGTCGGGAGCGCCTGACCACTGGGGCCACTGGGCCTGCATTCACCGTCACTCACAGCCACGGCCCTGCCCTCACCCGTACTGTTCTTGCGTTAGGAAACTGTCACCGGACAGTGGGGCGAGGGGGTCTCTGTGTAGGGGCACGTGGCACAGACCACGCAGGTCAGGGGCCAGCAAGGGAGTGGGCCAGTGGGGCAGGAATTAACAGAGCGACTGCAGGCAAGTCTTGTGAAAGGGCCAGAGGGGAGTAGTGGGCTGGCACAGGGCGGCCGTGGGGTCTCTCCACTGCCCCCCAGCTCACCCATTCAACTCCCTGGAGACTTAAGTGGCGTCCACTCTCCCTGGAGACTTAAGTGACACCCGCTCCCTGGAGATCTAAGCGGGATCCACACTTGCTGGAGATTAAGTGACAGTCTCTCCCCCAACACATCATCATCATCTCTGTGTTGTCTTGGCGCCCTGGACTAGCCTCTCTCCAAAGACTGTCTCATGCCCCTCGCCGAATCCACATACAGCTCCTGGGTGAAGTCAGCTGGGACCCACCTGTGCGGCCCCCTCTGGTCCCAGCCCAGCGGCTCATCCCTTCATGGGTGGGGCCATGTGACGGGAAGTGTCTGAGCAACAAGTCAGATTCCTGGGAAGGGCCCGGCTTGTCCAGAGGCAGGATTGTGGGCTGCCGGCTGCAGGAGGCGTGTAGGGCCTGTCAGGGCTGAGGGGACACAGTGGGTTCCTGCAGGCGCTGTGGCCTGTCAGGGCCAAGGAGATAGCAGTGGGTCCCCGCGGTGCTGTGGCCTGGTCAGGGCTGAGGAGACGGCAGTGGGTCCCCGCGGGCATCGTGGCCTGGTCAGGGCTGAGGAGACACAGTGGGTCCCCGCGGCACTGTGGCCTGGTCAGGGCCGAGGAGACAGCAGTGGGTCCCCACGGGGCGCTGTGGCCTGGTCAGGGCTGAGAAGACAGCAGTGGGTCCCCGCCAGAGGGCGTGGGGCTGGTCAGGGCTGAGGAGACAGCAGTAGGTCCCCACGGGCGCTGTGGCCTGGTCAGGGCTGAGGAGACACAGTGGGTCCCGCGAGGCGTGTGGCCTGGTCAGGGCTGAGGAGACAGCAGTGGGTCCCCGCAGGGCGCGTGGCCTGGTCAGGGCTGAGGAGACAGCAGTGGGTCCCCACGGGGGGTGGCCTGGTCAGGGCTGAGGAGACACAGTGGGTCCCCACGGGGAGGTGGCCTGTCAGGGCTGAGGAGACAGCAGTGGGTCCCCACGGGCGCTGTGGCCTGGTCAGGGCTGAGGAGACACAGTGGGTCCCGCGGGCGTGTGGCCTGGTCAGGGCTGAGGAGACAGCAGTGGGTCCCGCAGGCGCGTGGCCTGGTCAGGGCTGAGGAGACAGCAGTGGGTCCCCACGGGGCGCTGTGGCCTGGTCAGGGGCTGAGGAGACACAGTGGGTCCCGGCGGGGCGTGGCCTGTCAGGGCTGAGGGGACAGCAGTGGGTCCCCAGGGGCGCTGTGGCCTGGTCAGGGCTGAGGAGACAGCAGTGGGTCCCGCGGGGCGTGGCCTGTCAGGGCTGAGGAGACAGCAGTGGGTCCCCAGGGCGCTGTGGCCTGGTCAGGGCTGAGGAGACAGCAGTGGGTCCCCACGGGCGCGTGGCCTGTCAGGGCTGAGGAGACAGCAGTGGGTCCCCACGGGGCGCTGTGGCCTGTCAGGGCTGAGGAGACAGCAGTGGGTCCCCACGGGGCGCTGTGGCCTGTCAGGGCTGAGGAGACAGCAGTGGGTCCCAGCGGGCGCTGTGGCCTGGTCAGGGCTGAGGGAGACAGCAGTGGGTCCCCACGGGCGCTGTGGCCTGTCAGGGCTGAGGAGACAGCAGTGGGTCCCCACGGGGCGTGTGGCCTGTCAGGGCTGAGGCAGCAGTGGGTCCCCACGGGCGCTGTGGCCTGGTCAGGGCTGAGAGACAGCAGTGGGTCCCCACGGGGCGCGTGGCCTGGTCAGGGCCTAGGAGACAGCAGTGGGTCCCCGTGGGGCGTTGTGGCCTGGTCAGGGCTGAGGAGACAGCAGTGGGTCCCCACGGGGCGCGTGGCCTGGTCAGGGCCGAGGGAGACAGCCGTGGGTCCCTGTCGGGAGTGCCGCTGGGGTCCTGGACAGTGTGGGGAAGCAAGTTCCCTTCTACCTCCGAGCCGGCAGGGAATGGATGAAGACACAGGAATCCAATGCAGTTTTAAAAAGGGCTTTAGATGCAGAGCCTCACAAGCGGCTGGGGAGGCTGGAACTCGGCTCGTGCGGGCCCAGCTGACTATGGAGCCCCCAGGAGGGCAGATGGGTTTTGGGGGAGTGGGCCCGTCGCCTCTGGGGGGTCCCGGAAGCTAGCCGGATGAGACTTGCCCATCACACTAGCCACCATTTTCCTGTCTGGACACTGGGAAACTGCCTCCCGACCAGATTGACAGAGCAAAACCAGTTTGAGTCCAGGTCGCCACGGCCGCTTGCGGCTGATCCACTAAAATAGTGAAACAGTGATGTCTTTTAATGCACTGCATTCCACGAAAGAGCAGGAAAGTTTGGTGGAGGAAGGAGATATAAGGAGGAAAGAAATGACATACAGAACCCTCCAAGTAATTGAGGTGCGGGAGGTGGGAGGGAGGTGGGGACATTGGTGATGGGAGATGGGTTTGGGTGGAGGGGATGTGTGTTGGAACACTGTAGAACCGGAACTTTACATGAGCATCTTTCAATTGTATGTGTAAAGTGGTGTAATAATATTTGGGGGGGAAATAATAAAATTAAATTAAAAAAAAATAATAAAATAAAAGGGCTTTACTATCACAGGGTTCCAATATACAATCCAAGAGCAGGGAAAACCTCCAGACTCTGGGTTCCCAGCTAGGCCCCAGCCAGGTATAGGTCAAGATGGCTGCCACCACGTGTTGAGGCCCAACAGAGAATGGAGAGAACGGAGAAGCAAAACACCAAAGGGAAGCTGAAAATGGCAAAAGGGGGAAAAAAAGAGAGAGACTTCTTTTTTCTTGCAGCTTATTTTTATTTTTTTTAATTTTTTTATTATTATACCACCGTGAGACATACAATTACAAAGGTGTTCATAATTGGTTCTTGGTAATACAGTATACCAGCACCCATCCCTCCACCAGTGCCCCATTTCCACCACCAATGTCCCCCTCCCCTCCCACCCCCCCATGCTGCCTTAATAGCAGACAGCTCCGTTTCCACTCTTTCCCTCTGTCTCTCTCTGTCTCTGCATCTCTCCCCCCTCTTATTTTACACATTGTGGCTAGTCCTTCTTGCAGCTTATTTTATAGCTAGAAATCCACCAAACTCCCAAGCCCAGCCCATTCTGGGCTGGGCTATCTAGAGATGAAAACAGGAAAATAGCTCTATAGAATGTAGCAACTTTAGGGAGACCGTCTGGTTGTTTACAAGGACCCAGAGCTAATTAAAAGCCTCCTAGCAGAGCTGGGAGAAGCTTCAAGCCAAATGTAACTTCCCCTGGCAGGAAGGATCAAATGCCCTCAGGTAATTTCTCCCAGCACCTCACCCTAATATCTTGGAGCCAAGATCTGCCTGGAATTGCCTTTATAGGGTAGAGAAAGGGGGTTTCTGAGATGGCATGTCTCCGTACCAAAGACTAATACTAATGCCAGTTAAATATTTCTCCAAGCCTTCACAAGAGACTTGTCTACTTCACGGTAGTTTTGTATTTTAGTTGCCTTTGAGTTATCAGGGAGCCATGCTTGCTTGCTTGGAGGCAAACAGCATTTCTCTCTGGTCTAATTACTTAGAGATCCAACATGGCCAGGCAAATATGCTGGTAAGATCTAGCTAGTCCCCTGATGCTTGTGGCAGCATGAGAGAATATTTATACCAGCCAGTAAAGAATACAGCATGTATTCAACATGGGGCAGAGCTGCTACTGGCTCTCCCTGTGCCCAGCCGCTCATGAGGCACCCAGGGGGTTCTAGCCCTGGCCCGCCACCCCAGCAGGAGTCTCACAACAAGCCAGACGACCCCACTCCATGAGGACCTCCATTTTCCACATCTGGACTTCCCCCTCGTCAGAACTCCACCCAGCAGACCAGCCTATCACAGTCCGGCTCATGGCTGCTTTGCGCTGCACGGTTCATCAATAAATGCTGGATTTTGAGATGACTACAAGAGTATGCTACTCGCACGGCAGAGCCTGGCAAGCTACCCATGTCGTATTTGATATGCCAGATACCAGTAACAATTATAGACCTCATTCCCACGACCTGATGGAATGGTTTGAGGCTCTTTATGTTCCTGGAGCAAGCAGGTGCCCTTGGGCTCTACTTGCATGAGACAGGACATATGGAGATGTTACTGGTGCTCACTCCAAGCAAATCGATGATGAACGGGAAGACAGAAAGTACAGACTACATGGTCAGATAAGACTGCCACATTCAGACTATCCCCCTATCTATGAAGTGACCTGCAGGGAGGCAATCCAGGGCAGATGCAGAGGCCTAGGCTTTTAGGTGTCCTGCAACAGGTCCCACGGGCGCGTGGCCTGGTCAGGGCCGAGGAGACAGCAGTGGGTCCCTACGGCTGTAGTCTCAGCTGAACTTGGTCAGTCCGACTGGCCTGTCCTTCGTTAGGGCATGTCCCCTCAAGAGACAAAGGGCACTGCTGAAGCCACATGACTGCAGGGTTCTGGTGTCTCATCTGTCCACTCACTGGCCCTCCAGGTGGCCTTTGTACCCTGCTCTCCTGCATTGCCTTCATGAGCTTCCACAGGCGCACTGGAGCTGGCCCTGGGGTTCCTGCCAGCTGTGGGTGACTCTGCCTCCCACGGGTGCCTGCGCCTGTGCCTTGCCTGTGACATCTGGATTGTCTGTGCCTTGCCTGTGGCATCCGGAGTGTGTGCATGCTACGTGCCCCTACCCGTGTGTATGCCTGTGTGTGCATGTACACACACACGTGTCAAGGGGGCCTGCGAGGTCGCTACCTCTGTGCACACGTGTGCGTATGATGCGGGTTGTGACCCATGCAGCGTTTGCATGATTGCACGTGTTGTGTGTATATGTGCAGGCATTGAGACACTGCTCACATGGGCTTGTGGGACACTTTAGGACCATTAGTAGCCGAGCCCCAGAGCCCGCGTCTCAGAGCTGGTGATGTCCCTCAGCCCCGGCAGGCCGTCAGGGGCAGCTGGAGCAGCCCTCAGCGAGACCCCGCGCCTCAGCAGCCCACGCCCACGGCTGGGCCCCTATCACGATGCCTGGCTGTGACGTGTCCCGGCTGGGTGCCATCTTCCCAGCCCTTGTCCCATGAGGCCCGCTGTCCTGCTGGCTGGACCAGGTCAGCTCGTGCACCTGGTTGTGGCCGGCAAGAGCAGGGACAGTGGCTCCCCCCAGCATTTGCAGGCCAGTGTCTGGGGCCCCCCGAGGTCGGATGAAGGAGCTCCGTGTGCTTCCCTAGGAGTCCAGCCACTGGAGCCCGTTCAACAGTGTGGGCGTAGACGGTCCCTCGCCCCGGCGTGCCCTCACCCCCTCTCAAATAGAGCCTGTCACCGCGTCAGGCGCCACGGCCCCCGAGACTGACAGAGCAGCAAGCATCCCCCATTGTCCCTCCTTCAAACCTCTCACCTTTGTGAGCTAACACAGACCCCAGCGCACACGGAGACATTTCCATGCCTTTTCACTCCCGCCCTGTTGGTCTGACGACGTCCAAGTTTATGCCGTTATTTTGTGGTGCCAGCAGCGGGGCCATTGAAATTCGGGAAATTTCATCCATAGGTGCCACATTTGCATTTCATGAGTAACTCAGTGAAAGGCATTTATACATTCTCTCGTGAATGGAAGCAGCAGTCAGCGAGGGTGCCCCAGGCCACCGCATAGCAACCGCCGCACTTCCAAGGCCAAGCGCTCCCCAGCCTGAGCCGGCAGAGGGGCAGAGCCCCAGCGGCCTGGACAGCGCAGCGAGGCCCCATTAGCACAGGCGCTGCCCTCCACCCTGAGTGACAGAGCCTAATTATGACGGTAATTAGAAGTTATAACACTGCAACAGTAAGGAGGGCCCGGAGAGCCCATTAACAATGTTACTTTAAGTGATCCGGCTGTGAGCCGCTCAAATCTCTAATTACATTGGAGCTGGCTCAGGGCTGATGGCATTAAGTGATGGGAAGCCGGGCAGGGACAGGCCTTTCCCAGCGCCCGCGCCCGCACCCGCCCGCCACAGGCCTGCCGGCCTGGCCAGCACCGCCCCGGCCCCTGCAGAGCCCTTTCCCCTGTCCACGGGAACCCCAGGGAGCCTCAGTGTGTGGGGGCACTGGCTTGTGAGGTCATTGGGTGTGGGGTCACTGCTGTGGGTCAGTGAGAGTGGGGTCACTACTGTGGGGTCAGTGAGTGGGGGGTCACTGCTGTGGGGTCAGTGAGATGGGGGGTCACTGCTATATGGTCAGTGAGAGTGGGGGGTCACTGCTGTAGGGTCAGTGAGAGTGGGGGTCACTACTGTGGGGTCAGTGAGAGTGGGGGTCACTGCTGTGGGGTCAGTGAGAGTGGGGGGGTCACTGCTTTGGGGTCAGTGAGAGAGGGGGGTCACTGCTATATGGTCAGTGAGAGTGGGGGGTCACTGCTGTAGGGGTCAGTGAGAGTGGGGGTCACTGCTGTGGGGTCAGTGAGAGTGGGGGGTCACTGCTGTGGGGTCAGTGAGAGTGGGGGGTCACTGCTATATGGTCAGTGAGAGTGGGGGTCACTGATGTGGGGTCAGTGAGAGTGGGGGTCACTGCTGTGGGGTCAGTGAGAGGGGGGGTCACTACTGTGGGGGTCAGTGAGAGTGGGGGTCACTACTGTGGGGTCAGTGAGGTGGGGGTCACTACTGTGGGGTCAGTGAGAGTGGGGGTCACTACTGTGGGGTCAGTGAGAGGGGGGTCACTACTGTGGGGTCAGTGAGTGGGGGGGTCACTGCTATATGGTCAGTGAGAGTGGGGGGTCACTGCTGTAGGGGTCAGTGAGAGTGGGGGTCACTGCTGTAGGGTCAGTGAGAGTGGGGGGTCACTACTGTGGGGTCAGTGAGGTGGGGGGTCACTGCTATATGGTCAGTGAGTGGGGGGTCACTGCTATATGGTCAGTGAGAGTGGGGGTCACTGCTATATGGTCAGTGAGAGTGGGGGGTCACTGCTGTAGGGGTCAGTGAGTGTGGGGTCACTGCTGTAGGGGTCAGTGAGGTGTGGTCACTGCTATATGGTCAGTGAGAGTGGGGGTCACTGCTGTAGGGTCAGTGAGAGTGGGGGTCACTGCTGTAGGGGTCAGTGAGAGTGGCGGTCACTGCTGTGGGGTCGTAAGAGTGGGGGTCACTGCTATGGGGTCAGTGAGAGTGTGGTCACTGCTGTATCTGGTCATCGAAGGGGTCATTGCCATGATTCGGTGGCAGAGCCCAGTCCTGTAAGTCCCTCTCGTCCTGACCACTGCCCTCCCTGGCAGAGCAGAGCCACCCAGCGCCGCTTGCTGGACTCAGCTGCAGAGTGGTGCTCCTGTCCCCACCTCAGCTAGCCCCAGTGGGACTCACCCAGTGGAGCCCATAGGGCCCAGGGCAGGAGCCCCTGAGGAGGAGGCGGAGGCTCGGTTCCCAGCACTGCACTGACTCAGCAGCACCTGTGTGGCTCCACTTGTATCACTGTATCACTGTCTTCCCGTTGTTCATCGATTTGATCAGCGGGCACCAGTACCATCTCGCTCTGCAGCTGAGTCCAGCAAGCGGCGCTGGGTGGCTCTGCTCTGCCAGGCTGCCCGGAGGGGCAGTGGTCAGGACGAGAGGGACTTCACAGGACTGGGCTCTGCCACGGAAGCATGGCAATGACCCCTCCAATGACCCACATACAGCAGTGACCCCACTCTCAATGACCTTTACAGCAGTGACCCCACTCTCACTGACCCTACAGGCTAGCTCAGGAACCACCTCAGGGACTCCTCAGGGACTACCTCAGGGACCCCTCAGGGGTTTACCTCAGGGACCACCTCAGGACACACCTAAGGAACCACCTCAGGGACCACCTCAGGGGACCACCTCCAGGGGACTCCTCAGGGACTACCTCAGGGACTACCTAAGGAACCACCTCAGGGACCCCTCAGGGGTTACCTCAGGGACCACCTCAGGACACACCTAAGGGAACCACCTCAGGGACCACCTCAGGGGACTACCTCAGGAACCACTTCAGGGACCACCTCACAGGGACCACCTCAGGACCCACCTAAGGAACCACCTCAGGACCCACCTAAGGATCCACCTAAGGAACCACCTCAGGGACTACCTCAGGGGACCACCTCAGGAACCACTTCAGGGGACTACCTAAGGAACCACCTCGGGACCACCCGCGGATCCACCTAAGAAACCCGGAACCCCTAGGGGACTACCTAGAACCACCTCAGGGGACCACCTCAGGGGACCACCTCACGGACCCACCTAAGGATCCACCTAAGAAACCACCCCCAGGAACCACCTCAGGGACTACCTCCAGGGAACCACCTCAGGGACCACCTCAGGGACCACCTCAGGATCCACCTAAGGAACCACCTCAGGGACCACCTCAGGACCCACCTAAGGGAACCACCTCAGGGCCTACCTCAGGGACCTGCTCAGGCATCTTTCAGGTGACTTGTGTATTCACAACATCAACGTATTCATGGGGCCACACAGTGGATCTCGGCGGTCAGGAGCTGCCCCGGCTCAACTGCAGCTTCAGTGCCGTGCCAGCTGCCAGCTGTGCTATTGCTCCGGCCCTCTCCTGCTTCTCCATCCGCGTTCTCCTGCTTGGGGTGAGAGGCAACATTGCGCAGGGGGTGCCGCACCACTCCAGGAAGAGTGTCTGACCGAGTCTGACCGACAAGGCATCAGAAGGACTTTCTGGGGTCAGGGCTGGACCCCGGGGCTGGGGACAGGCCAGTTTAAGTTTCGCAGATCTCTGAGCTGACCATGTTGGCGGCACCTGGCCCTGAGGGCCCCAGGCAGCTCTTGCCCCTTCACCCTGTTTGCTCCTGAAGCCTCAGGGAGGCCTTGAGTGGTGACCACGGGGAAGGCAGAGAATCTTCCTGGAGCATGTAGGGGGCCAGTAAGGAGTGGACTCCTGAGAGGGCGCGGTAAGGCCGTGAGGCTTCAGCGCCTCAGATCCTCCACGCTGCACTGCGGCCTTCCTCCCCACACCAGGAGAGCAGCCTCGGGCGGGGCTGAACACCGCATGGACCTGAGACTGGGTTAAGCCATGGACGTGCCTGGACAGTGAGTATGGGGTGTGGGTAGACACGTGGAGTGGGGCCGACCGGACATGGGCGTGGGCCTGAACCCAGCCCAGCAGGTGTCGAAGCTGTCTCTGCACCCACAGACTCTCCGTCCACACCCGCAGGCTCTTCCCCGTCCACACCCACAGGCTCTTCCTGTCTGTACCGCGCAGGCTCTTCCCGTCCACACCCGCAGGCTCTTCCTGTCTATACCTGCAGGCTCTTCCCGTCCACACCCACAGGCTCTTCCATTTCACACCTGCAGACTCTTCCCATCCACACCCGCAGGCTCTTCCCGTCCACACCCGCAGGCTCTTCCATTCCACACCCGGCAGGCTCTTCCCGTCCACACCTGCAGGCTCTTCCCTTCCACACCCGCAGGCTCTTCCCATCCACACCCACTGGCTCTTCCCATCCACACCACGTGGTCTCTTCCCATCCACACCCACTGGCTCTTCCCATCCACACCCGCAGGCTCTTCCCATCCACACCCACTGGCTCTTCCCGTCCACACCCGCAGGCTCTTCCTATCTACACCCGCAGGCTCTTCCCTTCCAGACCACAGACTCTTCCCGTCCACACCTGCAGGCTCTTCCC
This sequence comes from Cryptotis parvus, assembly GCA_021461705.1. NCBI lineage: Eukaryota > Metazoa > Chordata > Mammalia > Eulipotyphla > Soricidae > Cryptotis > Cryptotis parvus. Next base: position 98,688 of record JAJIBD010007228.1, on the reverse strand, counting down.
ATCCACACCCGCAGGCTCTTCCCGTCCACCCCTCGCAGGCTCTTCCCATCCACACCTGCAGGCTCTTCCCATCCACACCTGCAGACTCTTCCCGTCCACACCCGCAGGCTCTTCCCATCCACACCCACTGGCTCTTCCCGTCCACACCCATGGCTCTTCCCATCCACACCCACTGGCTCTTCCCGTCTACACCCACAGGCTCTTCCCTTCCACACCCACAGACTCTTCCCATCCACACCCGCAGACTCTTCCTATCCACACCCGCAGGCTCTTCCTGTCCACACCCGCAGGCTCTTCCTGTCCACACCTGCAGGCTCTTCCCATCCACCCACCTGCAGGCTCTTCCCGTCCACACCTGCAGGCTCTTCCCATCCATACCCACAGCTCTCCATAACATTGCTCCCGGCTTGGTGGGAGCCACACTCTGTGGCTCACACTCTGTCCAACATGTGGGGTTCATGGCCTTCACTCTGACCTGAAGCTTGCCTGTGAGTGGCCCCGAGGGGCAGCTTGGCCCAGAGCAGGGCACGCAGGGTCCAGCCCTCATGCCGCCCGGCAGGCGAGGCCTCTCAGGGACATGTCGAGCTGAGCTCCGCCGGCGCTGCTCACGCCGCCAGCCACTGCTTGGGCCACGCCTTTCCCTTTCACGGTGTTTTGCTTATGATGCAGGGCGGTGCAGGGTATGGAAGTTCAGAAGCCTCCAAGTACAGGCTCCTGGCCCTGCCACAGGTGCCACCGGCCTGCCACTGTCTCTGCGCTCTCCCAGTGATCACCCTCCCGGGTACCCGATTCCCATGCTCTGCCCCAGGCGGTACTTTCATGTCGTCTTGGCAGCTGTCCCGCCACCCTGTGTCTGTCTGTCCTCCCGCTGACTTGTTCTGCTGAACGTGGCGCTGTGCCAAGTACTCGCTTCCCTCTGCCCTTCCAGCTGCGGTGGGCCCGCTTGCGTGGGCCGCAGCCGCGGCCGGCCTTTCCCACAGCCCAGCTGCCTGTAATGCGTCTGTCCCTCCATGGAAGCTCCTGTGTTTGGGCTGGAGGGCGGGAAGCAGCCACTGGTCTCGATTCTCTTGTTTTTAGAGGCGAGCCGGCTTTCTGGTCAGCAGGTCCTCCCTTCCTCCCTCCCTTCCTCCTTCCTTGCTTCCTTCCTTCCTCCCTCCCTTCCTCCTTCCTTGCTTCCTTCCTTCCTCCCTTCCTCCCTCCCTTCCTCCTTCCTTGCTTCCTTCCTTCTTTCCTTCCTTGCTTCCTTCCTTCCTGTTTCCTTGCTTCCTTCCTTGCTTCCTTCCTTCCTTGCTTCTTCCTTCCTGCTTCCTTCCATCCTGCTTCCTTCCTTCCTTGCTTCCTTCTTTCCTTCCTTGCTTCCTTCCTGTTTCCTTCCTTCCTTCCTTGCTTCCTTCCTTGCTTCCTTCCTTGTTTCCTTCCTTGTTTCCTTCCTGCTTCCCTCCTTCCTTCCTTTTTTTCCTTTGCTTCCTTTCTTCCTTCCTTTCTTTCTTCCTTCCTTCCTTCCTCCGTTGCTTCCTTCCTTCCTTCCTGCTTCCTTCCTTGCTTCCTTCCCTCCCTCCCTTCCTTCCTTTTCTTTCTTTCTTCCTTTCTTTTTTTCTTCTTAGGCTAAAACTTTAATTTTTTGTTAAAAACTCATGATTTTGACTTTGAGCATGTCTTGACTTTGAGCACATTCCTTCAGCTGGAGCATGGCGGGGCACTTGGCCAGAGCCAGATCAGGTGCGGGTCACCTGTCGCCTGGCCTGGAGCCCCACGCACAAGGTGGAGTGTGGGGCCGCTTACTCCTCAGAGCATGGGAGAGGGCCGGGTAAGAGCACAGCGGGGTGGGTGTTTGCCTTGCACACAGCCAACCCAGGTTTGATCCCTGGTATCCCATATGGTCCCCAAGCACCTCCAGGAGTAATTCCTGAGTGCAGAGCCAGGAGGAAGCCCTGAGCACCACTGGGTGTGACCCCAAAAGAAAACAAAATAAACAAAAACCCGAATGAGAACTGCGGCCGGCTAGGAACCAGGGGCGGGGGCGCAGGCCCGAGCTGCTGCTGGCCCGGCTTGTGCTAGGCCATGGGGGTGTCCTGGAAGGGGGCAGATTCTGCTCCTCGCCCGTCTCCCGACAGACTCTCGGAGGACACAAATCCTCACACATCACAGCCGACCGCAGCCACTTTCAAGGTCCAGACCCCACAGCTCGGCAGAGCCCACCTCCCCCCTCCTTAGCATGCCGGCACACAGCCCCGAGCATTTTCTCAAGACCTGGTATATACATCTGACTGGTATCCCATCACATTTTATAGAGATTGAAGCATGTGAGCACAAAGTGTGGTGCAGGGACCACCTCAGTAATTTCCTATACAGTGGGCTCAAATGGCACCATGGAGATTGGAGAATCTCCATTGATGTTTGTCTAACACCAGGTTCATTGACCATATTTAGAGAAGTAGCTCCAATAAGCAATATAGAATGGATTATTCCGTTTATGAATAGGAAAAGCTCAAATAGACGTTGAGAGAAATGTGAAATAAGTGTTTGTCAGCTGTAGTAGTGGTGTGTCTAGAATTGTCAGTAGAAATCCACTGTGTTCTGGAAACCCAGAAAGTGAATCCAAGAACAGAAATTGGCCAGACTCCCACACATCAGCCCAGGGAAGAGAAAATAAAAGAGGCATGACCTTATCATTACTGCTCCCTTATATGAGCTGTAAGGATCCACATAATTGATGCTGGCTAAGTGAGCAGCATTGGGAGGGGGGACGGAGGGGTGGGGGGAAATGCGGGTCTCTGGTGGGGGTGGGGGCACACTGGTGGTGGGACTGGTGCTGAACGATGAATCTTTCTAGCAACTGTATTGTGAAAAAGTCTGCACTTTGTAAATCAGTGTTTAAAATAAATCATTATTTAAAGACACAAAAATAAAGGACACAAGAAAAAATAAAAATAAATAAAATGTGCAAACAATAAAAATGAGTGAGGAAAACAGCGAGTTGGCCTTTAACCTACAGCCCGAGACCCCCCCCCACCCGCCGCACAACCCGGAGCGTTGTCCCCTCACATCCGAGACCACCCGCGGCGTTGCGTGCTGAGCTGCTTGTTAGGGCCAGACACAGCAGCTCCTGTGGCCCCGCGGCACGAGAGGGCGCGTGCATCAGCGTCGCCCAGTGAGCAAGGCAGCCATGGGCCCTTCCGGGGGTGGGCCAGTGCTGGACCGACGGGTCCACTCTGTGCCACTGGTCTCGATTTGGGTGAGACCCATGAGAACACGGAGTGGCTAGGGACACCGGCCCCACCAAAGAGAAGAGAAAGAGTGGCCGCAGTAGCGGCGCTGCCCAGTGCCACAGTGTGGACTGCGGACACCACTCAGGTGGAACAGCAGGTCGTGGGGGCCACGGGGAAGCGCCGGGCACATCCCACTCGCAGCCACAGCAGTGGGTCCACCTGTGGGTGGCCTTTGCCCAAGTGGACACTAGACCTAGTGGTCAGCCCAGGAAGCCAGGTGGTGTGAGCAGCGCCTGCCTAGCCATATGCATCCCTAGAATGTGTGCATGTGTGTGTTCTCTGTACGCGTGTGCCATATGCATTCCTAGCATGTGTGTACATGTGTGTCATCTGTACATGTATGTATCAGATGCATTCCCTAGTATTGTGTACATGTGCCTCATCTGTACATGTGTGTGCCATATCATTCCCTTGTATTCATATGCATGTGTGTCATCTGTACACATGTGTGTATGTATGTGTGTGCATGTTTGTCATCTGTACATGTGTTTGTCATGTGCATACCATGCATGTTGTATTACATGTCTCTATCTGTGCACATGTGTGCTGCATGCATCCCTAGTATGTGTGCATGTGTCATCTATACATGTATGTGACATGTTGCATTCCATGTATGCATTACATGTGTGTCATATGTACATGTGTGTCATATGCATTTCTTGTATGCATGTATGTATCATCTGTACGTGTGTGCCATATGCATTCCTTATATGCATGTATGTGTGCCATGTATATTCCAAGTATGTGTATGCATGTGTGTTATCATCTACACGTGTGTGTGCCATATGCATTTGTAGCATGTGTTTGCATGTTGGGTACCACATGTGTGCTAGTATGTGTGTGCATGTGTGTACTGTCACAGAGGCAGCACCTATGTGCATGTACTGGCGTGTGTGCATGCTACGGGCGCTGCAGCGTGTGGGTACATGCTCTCTTAGTCCCTCGGAGGCTGAGCATGCCCTCTCTCCCGCCTGCAGCCCAGGGCTGCGTGAGAACCCAGGAGCCTTGACTTGTGAACACACCAAGTTTTAATAAAAGCTAATATTCATTTTTAGACAACAGGAGTGTGACTTGAGGCCTGCAGAAAACAAGCCATTTAATGAGGAATCTTGCACAGTCCAGGAAATGTCGTCTTGGTAAGTGGGTGGAATTTGTGAGGTGCGAGCATGCGGAAAGGCCACACTCCAGACTCTAAATCCGCGTGTTTCAGCAAACAAAGACAATGGCTAGCACTGCGGCTGATCTTTAGAATTCGACTGCGGCCTTGGCAGGCTTCTCCGGTTCTGGTGAGCATGGGCTTGCTAAAGCTTGTTGGCTTCAGTTCAGGTGGAAGCAAAACAAGACTGAAAATATACAGTCTGATGAGGCTCCAGGATTGATCTGAAACAGCGACTCGGCTCATTTATTTTAAAGGTAGTGCATATCATTATAAGTGTCTTTAATAAGCTTTTTTGGGAACAGAATGGGCCGGGTCTAAAAGGAAAGTGAGTGCATTGCTAATGGGTATTGATATTTTAAGCATATTGATATTTCATAACCAGTTTATGCAGAAAATACATTCCCAAGTGCTTGAAGGTGCTGTGAAGTCGTGTTTGGACCAGTTGTTGATAACTTTATTGCTGTTTAATAAGCCATGGAAGGAGACGCTGCAAACTGCAATGTGGTCTTTATTAAGCCTTCCCTGTGAAACGAGTACTCGAGCGCCGCCTCGCTCCGCTACCCAATTATAATGGATTTACCGTGCGTATTCTGTCATTGCCTCACACACTAAATTGTGCAGGCGCGGGGCTCACGTTGTATCCAGGGTGGTGATTTTATAAATCAAATTAAAATCTGTAGCCAAGGGGAACCAGCCCCATCCGTGCGGCTGGAACTACCGCACCCCGGCCTCCCACTGTACGTGGGGCACAACGGTCAGTACTGAGGCGTCCAGGCTGTCGGAGGGAGCCAGCGGCTGGTGCTGAGGGCAGGGCCCCGTGTGTCCTGCACTCACACATGACAGACCCCGTCTCGGGAACTCCTTGTGCGGCCGTAGGCTCACACTCCACCCTGACCCACTGGGGCCCGGACCCCAAGGGGGACTTGCTGGCCACACCTCAGCCCCCGCCCTGAGTCCCGGCGGCTTCTTAGACGGAGAGACACACCCGCAGAGGCCTGTGTAGTGCAGCAGGCGAGCAGCTGCGCAGACCCACAGCAGGAGGCAGAGCCAGTGCCAGGGCTGCGTGCTCACTGCCTGCACACACCCCTCAAGGATAGGCCGTGTAGAACTACACGCATGAGGGAAGTCCCAGCGTGTGAGGACTGTGTGGAACTACGCATGAGGGAAGTCACACGCATGTGAGGACTGTGTAGGAACTACACACACAAGGGAATTCACACACATGTGAGGACTGTGTAGAACTACACGCGTGAGGGAAGTCACACACATGTGAGGACTGTGTAGAACTACACACACAAGGGAATTCACACACATGTGAGGACTGTGTAGAACTACACGCATGAGGGAAGTCACACACATGTGAGGACTGTGTAGAACTACACACACGAGGGAATTCACACACATGTGAGGACTGTGTAGAACTTCACGCATGAGGGGAAGTCACACACATGTGAGGACTGTGTAGAACTACACGCATGAGGGAATGCACACACATGTGAGGGACTGTGTAGAACTACACACATGAGGGAATGCACACACATGTGAGGACTGTGTAGAACTACACAAACTGAATTCACACATGTGAGAACTGTGTAGGACTACACACAATGGAATTCACACACACATGAGAACTGTGTAGAACTACACACAAAGGAATTCACATGTGAGAACTGTGTAGAACTGCATGCATGAGGGAATTCACACACATGTGAGAACTGTGTAGAACTGCATGCATAAAGGAATTAACACACATGAGAACTGTGTAGAACTGCACGCATGACAGAATTCACACACATGAGGAGAACTGTGTAGAACTGCACACACGAGGGAATCCACACACATGAGAGAACTGTGCAGAACCGCATGCATGAGGGAATTCACACACATGAGAGAACTGTGTAGAACTGCATACACACCTGCTGGAACTGCATGGGACTTCACACATGGTAGAATGTCATGGAACTGCATGCACGCATGTGACAGAAATGTGTGGCACTGCACACACGTGGCGCACTGCTTGGAGCCGAACACACGATGGATTATGGGCAGCTGCGCGCATTGTGCAGGGCGGACTCTCCCTCCATCCCCAGATGCCGATGGGCTCTGTCTGCCCCTTGTTTGTTCAGGCGTGCCCGTGGTGGCTCCGGGGGAAACTCTGGCTGCTGCGTGGGTGCTCTGTTCCTCTGGACAGGGTTCTGGGCGCAAGGACCCCAGGCGTCAGGATGGGAGGACAGGCCGGGGTCTGGCGGCTCTGGACGCAGCATGGCAGAGCGGGAGGCAGAGGCGGGCCCTGAGCCCGAGCCCTGCCGCAGCGGGTCCGTTCTCCGGCATAGCCCTCGCGGGCCCCACTCTGGCCGCCGCCTGAGCAGTGTCTTGTTCGCCCACCGAGCCTCAGCAGCAGCCAAAGGGCCAGCAAATGCCACGCCGCCCCACCCACGGAAACCAATGGCAGCCTGAGTCGGAGCCAGACTTTGTCTCCTCGGCACCCCGGAGGGTAAGGGTTAAATGTCCCTCGCCCGCTGGGCCGCTGGCTGCTGCTGCAGAAGAATGCGGCTCCCCCGCACCCCAATCAATACCGAGCCTGCACCCCTACAGCCCAGTTGGCAGCCTCGGCTTCTGCCTTCTGCGGCTTGGAGCTGCCGGCCAGGATCTCGGCGTGAGAGTCCTGAGGTGTGCCTGCCCGCCGGCGTCTGGCCGTGCCAGAGTCCCGCCAGGACAGGGGCTGAGCAGCAGAACGCTGCCCCCAGCGCCCTGGACCTTGGGGTCTTTCAGATCTGCCAAGTCTCAGGCCTGGTTCCGGCAGGTACAGGCCATCCGGAAACCCTGGTTCATGGCCGCCCCGGCTTTATGACGAGCGGCTGGGTCTGGCTACGGCAGGAAAGTGGGGGCATGTGTGTGCAAATGAGTGTGTGCAGATGTGTGCCTGCCTGTGCGTGTGTGCCTGCGTGTGTGTGCATGTGTGTGTGTCTGCCTTGTGTGCCTGCATGTGTGCCTGCGTGTGCGTGTGCCTGCGTGTGCTGGTGTGTGCCTGCGTGTGCGTGTGTGCATGTGTGTGCCTGCGTGTGTAGTGCGTGTGTGTGCCTGCGTGTGCGTGTGTGCCTGCATGTCTGTGCCTGTGTGTGAGTGTGTGTGCCTGCATGTGCGTGTGAGCCTGCGTGGTGCGTGTGTGTGCCTGCGGTGTGTGCGCCTGCATGTGTGTGCCTGTGTGTGAGTGTGTGTGCCTGCGTGTGCGTGCATGTGTGTGTGCTGTGTGTGCCTGCGTGTGTGTGCCTGCGTGTGTGTGCCTGTGTGTGCGTATATGCCTGCGTGTCGTGTGTGTGCCTGCGTGTGTGCCTGCATGTGTGTGCCTGCGTGTGCATGTGTGCCTGCGTGTGTGTGTCTGCGTGTGTTCTATGTGGGTGTGTGCCTGCGTGTGCATGTCTGTGTGCAGATGTGTGCCTGTGTGTGTGTGCATGCATGTAGTGCATGTGTGCACATGTGTCTGTGTGTGCACGTAGGGGGTGGTTCTGCCTCCTAAGCCCTTGCCAGGGAGTCTCCAAGGCCGCTAGCCCGAGGGTCCCAACTCTGCATGTCGCTGGGGGCCGTGAGCCCTTGGCTCTGTGCCTGTGCAGCCTCCACCCGCCTGCCTCAGTCTTCCCGCCTGCTGCACTTCGACCCAGAGCGTGTCCCCAACTGTGCCGCCCTCACCGTCCTGCTCAATCTTTGAGGCATCGCAAGTGACTTTGCTTAGACTCTGGTGTCAGCTTCTATGCACGACGCCCAGTGAATTCTTGCTCTGGCCCAGGACAGACGGTCCTGCTCTTGGACACCCGTCCGGGGCGGGGCAGGCAGAGTGCGGGGCACCACACCGTTTTGGATGCGCTGGCGCGGGTTCAAGGTCTGAGTCCCGTCTGGGGCTCTCAGAAGGAAGCCCTGAGCGCAGAGCAGGTGTGAGCCCGGAGGAGCACCGCTGGGTGTGGCCCAGAACCAAGCCGAGGAAACAAAATGTTTCCAAAACAGAAGCGTCCCTAAAAGGCCTTCCACATTTTCCAGATGGGGGGACCCACGTGCTGACTCCTCCCTCCTGAGGATCCCACAGGTGAGACTCAGAGCCAGGGCCCCCAAGGAGGAGGCCTTGGAGCCCCCTCGGCTCAGGGTGTGGTGTGCCCGGCCACGGGCAGGGGTTGCGGGGGGCACGCCCGGGATGGAAACAGCCTGACCTTCTCTTATCTCCGCCTGGAGACGGGCTGGCGAGCTGATCTCCTCATCTGTTTCTGGCGCAAGCAGAAAAGGGTTCTTCCGGAGATGAGTGGCAGCAGCCAACAGCCCTCAATGCAGGGGAGAAAATGTGCTTCCACTGCATATTTTATACAAATTACCTCAACCATAAACTCTGACAGCTCGCAACCGATGGCTTCAGAAACCCAGAGTCGAGCGGTAAATTAATTTAGAGGCTGACGGTGCCTCGTCCTCAGCTCTGCGCACCAGTTTGACTTCCTACCCTACAAGAGCATTTCCAGAAACTTCTGCCCTCCTGCCCTCTCCAGAGTCTGAGCGACGGACAAGTTACAACCCGACGTGCGGTCACCCAGGGGTGACTCACGCCTCCTCGACCTGGACCCGTTAGCAAGGCCTGCAGGACGGACGGAGAAGGGACGGCACAAAACTAACGAAGAGCTTCTTCAATGGACCGAGCTGAGTCAGCCGGGCATCGCCTCAGAGGGTGGCCATGGTGCCCTTGTCACCGTCTTAGCAGAGTGTTGTGTGAAGCACAACAGCCAACGTGCGTTCAGGAGGGGCGAGACAGGTGGTGCAGCCACCCCAGGCCTGGAGGACGGATCTGCGCTTCCTGTAGCAGCGCCCACGTCTTCCTCCAAGGGCCTTCCTGGTGCTGGTGGACGCACAGGCCCGGGAAAAGCACACCCTGGGCCAGAGAGGCAGGACAGGAGCAGGGAGCGTGCCAACGGCCAACCCGGGCTCGACCCGTGCCCTGTATACTCCTGAGTCCCCAGCAGTGACCCTGAGCACAGAGCCAAGAGCAAGCCCTGAGCACCGCGGGTCAGGCCTGCAGACCAGAAATAAAATAGCATGAAATCCGTGCCTTTTTAGAAGGAGAAATTCCAGACAGACACAGACCCTGGCGCAGGAGCTTGGCCAGGCCCGGCCCTGGCTGAGACGCTCTCTCACGGCCCAGAGCGTGCAGGCTGCGGGAGCTTCTTTTCCAGACCGCTCAGGAGAGGGGCCCTGGGCAGCAGATGCAGCGGGGGCAGGTCCCCGAGGCTCAGCCTGCTGGCGCTCCCCCCTCCTGAGCACCTTCCCGCAGGGGGTGCGCCTGCCCCATCCAGGGCCGGTGATGTTTGCTGCCGTGTAGACTTGGGCCTTTCTGAGAAGGCAACCAGAGGCAAGCAGAGGCGAGGCGGGTGTGTGAGTCTGTGTGTGAGTGTGGATATGTGAGTGTGTGTATGTGTGTGTGTGAGTGTGAGTGCAGGTACGTGTGTGTATGTGAGTGTGTGACTTTGAGTGTGTGAGTGTGTGCTGTGTGTAAGGGGCGGAGAGTGAGACTACGGTGTGGGCTGTAGGAAGGGGCTTCACTGTGTCGGTGTGTGGTGTGAGTGTGTGGCTGTGAGTCCCGAGCGACCGGGAGCTGAGGGCTGGCTCCGGCGCTCTGAGGCAAAGCCGGTGCCAGGCAGCTCTGTGGAGCCCAGAGAGGCGGGGTCGGAGCAGGAGGCTCAGAGTCAGGCTGTGTCCAGTCGCTTCTGCAGACCTCGGTGCCCAGTGCCAGCCTTCCTCTGCCTCCTGGCCGGGCAGCAGGGCCAGCGCCACCCCCTCTCTGGCCCTGGCAGGTGCCGCCTGCACCCACCCTCTCCACAGCCCCTCAACCTGGCCCTGCAGGGCCTGTCCCAGGCAGAGGGTCGCCTGCCACACTGACCCGTTCCCGTCACGCCTCTGGGAGACTCCGCACAGCATGGCAGCGCCGCCCCTGGCTTTTGCCCCCCTGCCTTCTGCCCTCTGTCCTGACGTTATAGCTGCTGTGCCCACCTGGTGCTGACCTTACAGCCAGGCTGCCTTTCCTCTAGAGCAGCTGACTGAAGCCTGTGTGTTGCGGCTAGGTCACTGGCACCGGTGACATTCAGGTGCCAGTGACTGTGCGCCCCTTGGGGCAGGGTCGCTGGCGGCCCCACTGTGCGCACCCTTGGGGCAGGGCCACTGCAGCCCCACTGTGCGCACCCTTGGGGTAGGGCCGCTGTGGCCCCACTGTGCGCACCCTTGGGGCAGGGCCGCTGTGGGCCCCACTGTGCGCACCCTTGGGGCATGGTCGCTGTGGCCCCACTGTGCGCACCCTTGGGGCAGGGCCGCTGTGGCCCCACTGTGCGCACCCTTGGGGCAGGGTCGCTGTGGGGCCCCACTGTGCACACCCTTGGTGCAGGGCCGCTGCGGCCCCACTGTGCGCACTCTGGGGCAGGGCCGCTGCAGCCCCACTGTGCGCACCCTTGGGGGCAGGGCTGCTGCGGCCCCCACTGTGCGCATCCCTTGGGGCAGGGCCGCTGCGGCCCCACTGTGTGCGGGACGGGGCCTGAGGGGCCAACCTTGCAGCTGCCCACAGTGTCCATGGCCGGCCCCCTCCTGGCCAACTGTCTCCCCTGCCCTGGGCCAACTGTCCCCATGGCGGTCCCCTCCCCCTGGGCCATGTCATGCGTGCAGGGGCCTCCTGCAGCCTCCCCAGGCTGTGTGGGCAGCTGTGGTGACCGGCAGCTCCCAGAGCTGCAGCCTGCCTGGCTCAGCCCCACGTCCGGGTCCCCTGTGGCGGCCTGGCCCAGCTCTGCTCAGGGCGTAAGCCCAGCACCCTGCACACACACGCACACACACACACACACACACACACACAGCCCTGCGTGTGCAGACGCCCCAGAGTAGCCGCTCCACAGAGACCCCACACACACTTCGGGATCTCTGAGGCAGCGGAGAGACGGGCGTCCAGAAGGGCGCAGCAGCGTCCAGGGCTGGAGGGAGGTCAGCATCAGCTCGTGGGGGAGCCCAAGGACATGGGCAGGACCCGGCTCGGACACGACTCCCGGGGCAAGCAGAGCACGGAGGGGCCGCGGAGGTCCCACAGGAGCTCTGGAGAAGAGACCACAGTCTCACAGCTGCAAACACACGCCCCCAGAGGTCCTCATGGCGGGGGGCAGGGGCACGCACAGACACAGAGGAAGAGGCTGGGCACCACTGACCAGTCCACGGCAGGCACTCCGAGACACTGACTGGAAAAGCTTCCAGAAGCTTCTCTGGCTCCCTGACAGAGTCGACTGCAGGTCTGCGACTATCAAAGCTGTCCTTACATTCCACTCCTCGAGCCTGACGCTACAGGGGCAAGGCGAGGGGCAAACCCCTCACTCCCGCCCGGCTGTGCTGTGCCTGTCCTTCGCTGCTTCAAATCCCTGAAGAGAAAGTCCCAGACAGTGTCAGAAACTCTCACATACGCACAGGCACACACACATACAGGCTCACACAGCCCTTCCCCAACCGCCCCTCCTCTTTTATTTCCGTCCTCCATAACTGGGCTCTTTGTGTGTGATAGAAATATCAGAAAGTCTGGTCAGCTCGGGCCTCCGGTCGTCTGGGAACAGTTTTATTTGGGCAGGACGAATCACTACTTAGAAGCCTGTCGTAACTTTCCCCAGCTATTGTCAAAGGAGCCGCTCCTTCTCCGTGCTGGCGCTCTGCAACAGCAAACACCAACTACTCGTGCGTGTGTGGTGTGTGAGCGGCGCCACGTGTGTGCCGGGTCGGAGCCCAGACCCGTGTGTGTGTGTGTAGACAGCCGCGGGCCGCGCGGGCGTGTTCTGAGTCTTGTTTCTCAATGTCACCTCGCACGGACGCACTCGGTTAAATTACCGAAAATAAAATGTATAGTAGGGTACATTGCAACCATATATTGTGTACAGTTTGTATATAAAAAAAGAAAGAATGATTAAAAAGTCGATGAGAGACTGTTTATAAATCTTGATTGCTTCATAATTTTAACTTTGAGCAACATTTTTATCATAATTATAGGCTTTCTTAAAGCATTTATGCAGATTGTCGCTGCTCAAAAGGGGTTTATTCCATTTTGGTATAAACTACACTTTTTTTTTCTTTATGAAATCACTCTCGGAGCTCCCAACACTCGCACTGTGCCAGAGCTGGGAACCAAGTGTCCGGAGCCCAGCCTGGGGGTGCTGGCCCCGCTGGACCTCCTGCTCCCAGACCCCGGATTCTCCCGAGTGCTCTGTGAGCGAGGGTGAGAATTCTCCGCCGTGAGCCAGGGAATGCGCCGTCCTGGCAGGCTGAGGCCCTGCACAGCTTCCCAAGCTCTCTCTAAGGCGGGGCCTGGTGACAGCCAGGGTTTGGTCCCACTTCATGGACAGACTCAGTGTAGACTGGGGGCAGGACTGAGCCCGGCAGGGCGGCTGACAAGGACCCCAGCTGCTCCAGGCTCTGACACCTCCTTGCCGCTTTCTTCCAAGGGACGCCTTTGGCCCACGTGGTCACAGGCCTGCTCTGGAGGTGAAGCGGCTCATGGCCACAGATAAAGGCTGAGCTCAGAGGGACCAGGCCAGGCCGCTCTGGAGCTGCTGACCGCAGAGGTGACGGGGGCAGCTGAAGCTCAGCACAGAACCACGGCTTTGCTGGCGAGAGCGGCGGCCACACCACACGCGCCCAGCGTGGGAGCTCCCTGGGAAACACACGGCCGAGGGTGCTCCCAAAGGAAGCCACGGCTCACCCTGATGGCGCTGCCCCCCCACACTTGCAGGACACGCCACGGCACAGTCCGGAGCTGCGGCCTGTGGGAGCAGCCCTGAGCCTCCGGCCCAGACGGCCGGAGTGGCCCGTCCCCACTCAGGCGTCGTTGGGGAGAGGCAGGGCCTGGCAGCAGGGAGCCGCGGGGGCCCCCACTCCACTCCTGGCCCGGGGGGCTGCTGCCGGGCTCAGGTCAGCACTGTGCGCCCGAGTGTCCGGGCTCCTGACGCTCTCGCTCTCCGGCGACCTGGGCCTGGACAGCGGCAGCTCTGCTGGACCCCGAGCCTCCCTCCTGCTGGCCAGCAATGGACTCTGGGGTGGAAGGAGAGGCCAGGGCCCTTTCCCAGGAGCCTGTCGCTGGCCTCTGGAAGGAGCCGGAGTGAGGGGCACAGACGTGTGGCCAAGCAGCGAGGGCTCGGCTGGGGCCTGCGTGTTCCAGCAGCCTTAGCTGGTCCCGACCCCGCATGCCCTGACCCTTCTCCGGGCCTGACCCTTCTTCTCCGGGCCTGACCCTTCTTCTCCGGGCTGAACCTTCTCCGGGCCTGACCCTTCTCCGGCCTGGACCCTTCTCCGGGCTGAACCTCAGCCCTGCACCACACAGGGCGGCCCTGAACTGGGGCATGTGAGAACACGAGACCCTCACCCGGCCCCCTTTTCTAAGGACGTGTCCCCCACACAGCCCTGCTGTCCCCACCGCAGACGCTCCGCCTCCCTCTCTTCAGCCTCCTGCTGCTCACCTTCCCGAGGGTCAGGCAGGCCTCTGGGGTGACTGGGGAGACCCCCAAACCCCATCTTGAACCCCATCTGGGACCAGCCATGTGGGCATGGAGGAGTCCATAGGACAGTGAGGTTTCTGGGTGATATTTGGTTGAATTCATGGGAACGTAAGTTTAGAGCGAAGATCCCCACCTGCCCCGTGCAGGGCTGAGATTCAGCCTGAGACAGGTCAGGGCACACGGGGTGGGGACCAGCTAAGGCTGCCGGAACACGCAGGCCCCACACAGGCCAGGGCCGGCCCCCGGGTGCGTGCTGAAGCTTCCAGGGTTCTGAGGGAACATCTTCAGGCCTACTAGAGCCTGTCAGGGCCCGGGCCTTGACGCAGACAACAGTGGACTTTAACCAAAGGTGAAACACCCCTTTGACCCTGAGTGCGCCTAGAGCCTGAGCCTCCGAGCGGGTCATCCGTAAGGTTCTCCGGGGCAATATCCCTTCCTCCTCCGGAGGGGCCCGTGGGGAGAGCAGTAGGTGAGCTTCTTCGTTCCACGCCACGGGGGAGAGTGTGAGGGAAAGTGAGACTCTTCGAGGCGCCTTTCCACGGGCACCACCGTGCCTAACCCTGTCGCCACGGAGGATGTCACAGCCGAGATCAGCCTCCTCAGACTCCGTCCCTGGGCTACCAGCGACCCTGCAGAGTGAACCGCCTTTTTCCCTTAGAGTCCCAAGAATTTCCCAGAGTTCCGGAAGGGTTATTGACCTTAGACCAGTTCGGCAGCTTAATCAAAATGTTCTTGGGGCCAGAGCAAAAGCATAGCTTTTGCTTTTGGGTAGGGCGTTTGCCTTGCACACAGCCAACCTGGGTTCGATCCCGGCATCCCATATGGTCCCCCCAAGCACCACCAGGAGTAATTCCTGAGTGAAGAGCCAGGAGTAACCCCTGAGCATTGCTGGGTGTGACCCAAAAAAAAAACAAAAAAAAATTCTGTCCTGCCAGTCCAGCTTCAGGAGTAAGTGCGGGGACAAAGAGCTGGGGAGGCCACAGCATGGTGGGCCACGTGGCCACTGTCTGGGACACGGGGCACGGGGCCGAGGAAAGGGCCCCAGAGTGTCGTGGAGACGCGTCAGGACCGAGGGCTTGGGAAGGCGGAGCAAGAAGCCATGGCTGTAAAGGTGCAGACGGGATGTCCGGCTGCAGAATGACCGGCAGGAAGTGGGGGACGGGACACGCTGCCCGGAAGCCCAGAGACCCCGGAACTCACCTGGAGCCCCAGGCTCCCCCATCTCCCTGGCCCTGCACCCGCCTACAGACGCCCCACTCCTGCCTCCAGCCCCTCCCTGTGTGGGGTGCCCAGGGTCTTCCACCCCATAAATAGGAAATACCACTAGCGCCCTCGGCAGTCTCCAGACAGGGGAGAAATAGCAGGAAGGGAGCAGTCGGCTAGCAGTGGCAGGGTCAGAGCCTGGGGAGCCCAGGGGAGCTGGCAGGGCTCCCCCCACAACCGCCCCCTGTGCACGGAGCTGGACAGGCCAGCACAGGCCCAAGCACACGTGGGCGTTCAGAGAGGAGCTCCGTGCGTGCACACTGCAGCTCTCAGCCCATGGAGATGAGACGTGAGCTTGACATCTGTTTGCCAGAGTGTTTCTCCCTGGAGCCTCACACCCACTATTAAGTGACAGGATCGCGGCAGCCTGTCAGAGCCAGCTGAGTGGCAGATGCTCCACTCACGAGAACCGCTCAAATATTTGCAGGTTTCCAAGCTTTCTGCAGTGTTGTGCCCAATCTTTCAGCGATTTACAATGCAAAATAGAAGTCAAAGTTTCACATCTGGATCCCAAAATGTTTCCGTTTTCCATACAAAAGGGAAAAGCATCTAGGAATTGGGCTGGAGACCTCCCCAAACCAACAGCGGCCTCTCGACTCCCACGCAAGAGTCCCGCAGAGCCCGTTGGCAGAAAACAGGACCGAGAAGAGAGTTGGTGAAGCTCTGTGCTCCCAAGTGCGCGGGGCTGGGCCTCTGCTGCTCCTGCAGCCTCCAGCCCCGCCCTCTCCCTCTGCACACAGCTCTGTGCGATTAAGAAATAATTTGCAAATGACACAGTGTGTCTCTCGATTAAAGTCCATTGAGTAAAAGTCATGTGGGTTTTGGTCTCCACAATTAGAGCGGCAGACGAGGGGGTCTGGGGCCAGGCAGCTGCAGCCTTGGAAACCAGGAGAGATAAGCAGAGCCTCAGCAGGCTTCCCTCCACTCGCCCATCTCTGTCACTCCCCCACGGGGGCCGGGGACGTCAGGAGCTGCCCGCTTGCTTTGGAAATGTTTCCCCGAGGAGCCGCTTTGCAGGTTCCAAGTTCCCAGTGCTGCTGCCTCGGGGATGGATGGATGAGAGGGAGGAGGAGGGAGAGAGACAAAGAGATGCCCGCCACCGCACACCTTCCCCTGGCCCTGCTCCCCAAGCCTTCCCCTGGCCCTGGCGCTGGGAATCTGGCTGGGAATCTGCCGGGATTCCACTGCCAGAAATCTGGGCACAGAGAAGTGCGCCCCATGGGCACCGCTGGTCCAGGCAACTTTTACCTGGGAGCTGGTGCCCATGAGGAGCCCCTGCAGGGTCACTGGGCGCAGCACCTGCCTTACAGGCAGAGGGTGGCCACCGCCGAGCTGTTTAAAACACAGCAACAACAGCAGCAGCAGCAACAACAACAACAACACAACAACAACCCCACTGAATAACGCGAGGGCCGGGTCCCTGGCGGGAGAACAAAGCTGAAGGCCAAGGGGAAGGGGGGCAGGACCAGGCTGGGAGCGGGGCGGTGCTGACCACCTAGGAGACGCGCACTCCCCTGAGAGTCGGGACTGACTGAGAGCGCCTGTGTGGACCGGAGTGACAACTATTTCAGGGGAGCCAGGGAGGGGGTTCCGGAGAGGGCAGCTTGGCCGCCTAGGTTTTCCTGGGAAGAGGCCGAGTGCTGGCGGGTGGGGGTGCTGGGACGGGAGGGCCCCTCCGGCCCGGGGTGTGCGGAGGGGGAGGGAAGGTTCCAGGGCTGGGAGACCCTCAGCCCCCGGACCCAGGGTTGGGCGCGGAGGGTTGGGGGGCCATCGGGCCCTGGCCCCGAGGGTGGGAGGGTGAGGGTCCGCGGGGCTGTGGGACCATCCTCCGGCCCGGGTCCCAGGGTGGGCGCGCGGGGGCGCGGGGACGTGGCCGCTCCACCTCCCGCGTCGCAGCTGCTCGTGAACCAACTGCTCGATTCTATTCACTGTCGAGGAGGAACAAAAAAAAAGTGGCTATTTATTCGGATACTTGTTTGGTATTGTTCGGCGCCGCACAAAAGGCGTTTCATTATGTGGCGGGGTCCCCTTTTCCCAGAGAGAAACAATAACTTGAAATTGTCTCGCAAATCTTTTCTATCGGCAATAAATTTCATTTTCTCGCCTCTCGCCCGCCGCGCGTGTGTGGCGAGGGTGTGCGCGGCGGGCGCGGCGAGTGTGCGAGCGGCTGCGCGTGAGTGCGCGTGAGTGTGCGTGCGCGTGGCGCGGCGGCGCGGCTGCGGGCTGGCTCCGCCGGCGCGGCGCGGGCTGGGGTCCGAGGGCAAGGCGCGGGGCGGGCGGGCGCCCAGTGCGGCCGAGCCGGAGCGCCCGGCGCGGAGCCCCGCGGAGCCGGAGCGAACTACCTGTAAGTGTGTCTGCAACTTGCGCTCGGGGAGCCGGGGCGGGGGCGGTGGGACGCGGGGGCGCGGGGCCACACGCCAGGGTCCCGCAGCCACTTCCTCGTGGAGAACAGGTGGGCAGCCGAGGGGGCGGCGGGGGCTTTGCCGTTTGCTTACCTGGAGGCTCACCCCGCCCCTCGCCTAATTTAGGTGTTGCCCCCTCCCCTCCCGGGGCCCGAGAGTGTTTCCCGGGGCGCAGCGGACGCTGGAGGCGGCGGGGTCGGCGTCCCCGCCGCGGCCGGGCTCCCGCTCAGCGCCGCGCCCCGGACGGAACCGCCGAAGGAATGGCGTGTCCGAAACGGGCTTTTCTGCGGCGCGCCGGGGTTCGGGGAGAAGCTGCCGCTTCACGTGGACGGACCGACGGTCTTGCCCGTGCGGGTACTGGCCGCCGGAAAATGAAGGGAGACCCAAGGGCAGCACGCCCGGGACGGACGGGGGCGCGGGGTGCGGGAGGCCCGGCCCGCGCGTCCTCCCTCCTCCTGCGAAAAGGCGGCGGCTCGCAGCGCCCCGACCCGCACGCCGCGCCCCGGCCGTGTGCGCGCAGCCCGGCTCTCCCCGCCCGCCCGCGCCGCGCTCTGCAGCGGACTCCGGCTGTCCCAGGCGGAGCGAATTGGCGGCGGCGGGCGGGGAGAAGCAGCGGGCGGCGGACGGGACGGGGCGCGCGGGGCCACAAACAGTGCTCGGACGCTGTAGCCGGGCCGTCAGCTCGCCCGCTCCGCGCCCGCGTTGGCAACGATTTCCGAGGGCGGCGCGGGGCCCGCACGGTGTAAGCGCCTTTGTGAAGGGCGGGCGCCAGAGGCTGCGCCGACGGCACCACACTGGCCCGGCGGACAGGATCTGCGGGAGCTTGGCGGTCAGGGCCGGGTCCAGGGGCCGGACTGGAATTTAGGAGAGGGGAGCTGAGGTCCCGTCTCGGCCAGGAGCAGGACTTCGTCTTCAGGCGCCCCTTCCCCTCTTGGATTCGGCAGAAGGGAACTAGCCCGCCGGCCGGGGGGTCCGCGCCAAAAAGGGTACTCGCCACCGGGTTCGCCCCCTCCAGGCAGCGTCCCGGCTGGGGCGATGGGACGCGGGGTTCCCTCCTGGGTGGTACTCAGTTCCGAGCGGAGCGAGGCCGCTGCGGAGCGGTTTCGGGATGCAGCAGGGAGCGGCCGGAGGTGCGGGAGGAGTAACTGCCTGCCCCGTGCTCGGAGCCTCCTGGCCACCGCTCCAGGGTGGGTGAGTCCCCAAGGCCAGCCAGCACCCTCGACTCCCCGTTGGCGCCTTTGTTCCAGGGCCATTCCCCAGAACCCTGGGGACCATCCAGGACCCTGGGCGACTTCCCAGCCGTGAGCCGTGGGGACCCCACTTCAGGAACCTCCCTTCACCCCCACTTTTCCCTGCCCCAAGATCAGGATCAAAGGTTCTGGTTGACCTTGGAGCCGCCAGGACACACTCTGGGTCCCTTTTCTGGTTCCTGAGTCTTGCAGGCGACGGGACCCGGGAGGCCCATTTGGGTCCTGGCACCCTTTAACAGCATGTCTGGAGCCAGAGGTCCCACTCGGCCCCAAGAAGACCCTGACCAGGCGGCTGCTGCCCGCAGGCCCCCACTCTTTCCCAGGTGGCAGTGGAGCCAGGGACCGCTCACCCCAGCCTCTCAGCCAGAGAGGGGGTGGTGGGAAGACCCCCTTCACAGACCCCCCTTCCCACAGGCTGCTCTCTGAAGTAAGCCAGGCACACGGCTGAAAGGGCTTGAAATGGTGTCAGAGTGATGTTTCAATCTCATTGAAAAGTGTATTAAAGGACAAGATGTGATTTCTGGCAGATGCTGGATGGAAGCAGAGATTGGCGCGTGGCCTCCCCGGCGTGCGGGGCACGTGGATATTGCAGCCGCTGCGCTAATCTAATTTGCAATAACAGGGATGGCCCAGGGGCCGAGGCCCTCCCTAGCCCTTCATTCCCTCCTGCAGCTGACGGAGACTCCAGGGGGCACAGGGAACCCTCCAGCTTCAGCTCTTCCCCCACACACCCTGACTGCCCAGGACCCATCTTTGGATGCTAGAATGAATGGCTGGGACCCTGTCTGCGTGCCCTTCTGCATGCTCTTGATGAAGCGGCTACTGGGCGTTACCTGCTCCCCCGGTCCTGCGCCCTGTCCAGCAGAACAGGTGTGTTCCGAACCTTCATTTCTGCCAACGGGGTCCAAATCCCCCCAGTCTGAAAAGTTTGAATCTGTGCTGGGTCTTTACAGGCTTCTAGGAAACAGCCAGATGAGCCGCCTGCCATGACGTGGTACCTTGTATTCCGCCATCACACCAAGCACGCGTGTTCTTTACCAATAAACTACACGCGCTAGAAAATTACAACTTTTGTACAATGTAAAAGGTGTATTCAAACTGTTAATTACAGGGGTTTGTGTAAATGGAACTTTAGCAGTGACCCATTTAATTTTGTGGTAATTACTGACAGAATAAAACAAGGATGAATCACAATACAGTATGTTTATCTGGAAGGAGAATATTGCGTTAAGTAGCTAAGCCAAGGAGTGAGAAAATTTGGAGGGTTTGCATAAATAGGAAAGGACGCACCCAGCCGCGGCAGCCTGCCCTCCGGGAAGTGGAGAGCCTGAGGCGCCTGGCCCTGGCCACGGGAGAACTTCTCCCCTCGTCCACCTCTCCTGCGGCACCACGGGCTGCTGCCTCCTGGGTGCCTGCTCTCCAGGGCAAAACTGTCCAAGTGAACCTCTGCAGAAGTCTGGGATGCCCAAGAGGCTGGGAGCAGGGCCAGCCACCGCCATGCTGGGGACAGAGCAGGGCGGCTGCAGGACCTGGCAGAGAGGTGCCAGGCCGTCCAAGCAAGCTGAGCCAGGCCCCCTGGGCAAGACAGAGCCAGGGACCTAGTGGACGCCCTGGGGAGCCCCTTCCCCAAGCCAAGGCCCTTCAGAATCCTGCTGGGAAGCGAGAAAGGGCCTCCTGGCAGGAATGACCAATCCTCGGGGCTGGGAATGCGATCAGGGGTGGTGCCATTTGCTGCACCTGGGGTGGGCCACTGTGGCCAGGCTTGGGGTCCCCACTGGAAACTGCTCTTTCCCGCCAAGCCCTGAAACGGATGGAGGCCCAAAAGGTGCACCCAGATTGCCAGCACCAGGGACAAGCTAGAGTGACAGGGAGCAAAGGCTCCCGTAGGTGTCTTTCTGGGTCTGGGCCGCCTCACTTCCCCACCAGGCACGGCGGCTGGGGTGTCCTGGAGGGCGCAGCCCCCGTGGTCTTGCTTCTCCAAAGAGAAGAAGGAGAGAAGGCCGAGCTAGCAGAGGCCGCAGAGGCCGTGCGCTGCCGGGCGCGGGGTGCCCTGCGGCGGCCAGCTGGATGCCCCTTTGCTGCGGCCTTCTCCCTCTTCTCCCATTCATAAACCTGGTAGCGCCAGACGCAGCTTGAATATTGACGTCTCTCCCCCAACTGCTCCGCCGTTAACCCAATTACAGAATTCATCAAGAACTGTGTCGAATTATCTCTTTCCATACACTATCAGCATTAGCCTAATTAAAAGCTATAATGTCTGATATAATGATTAAATCGTTAGCTGTGCTGTAGGAAAGCAATATTTTGTTTTCCCTCAATTAGAAGCTGATTGAGGTTTTCAGAGCAGGTCAGCTGTGAAATTTGAATTATATGTGTGAGCACTGCTCACAGGGTGAGCCCCTACTCGAAAGCTCGCAGATTCTCCAAACGCTTTCCCCGGAGAGCCGGGAGGCGCAAACAGCCCTGGCGCGTCCGCGCGAGCGCCCCCTGGGAGCTGCGGCTTCTAGGCCGATTGCGGATTGCCTGGGACGGCGCCCCTGAACCCCATTCAGGCCGCGCCTGGAATCGCCTCCAAACCGGAGTGGGTTAGCGGGAAGTCGCCGTCCGCGCGCGCTCGGCTCCTCCCGGGCGCTCGCCCCGACGTCGCTCCCACTCCCCGCTCCATCCCGGCGGGCCTTCTCTTCCCCTAGCACGCGCTCCAGTCGCCAGGACTTTTCCGCTCTCTAAAACAAAAATAAACTAAGCAAAGAACTTTGGTGCTCCCCTGGCTTTTTGTTGGCGACCCCCGGATCCAAGTAAGCCGAGCAGGATGCAGAGTGTTCTGCGAGCGCCCGGGGAGCGGGAGAGACTTGCGTCCCTCCAGAGCGTCTGGCCCAGTCGAGCCCGCTTGAGTGGTGGGCAGGGACCCGGGGACGGGCGCCGGGACCAGGGCCTCGGGCCCCGAGCCTCCGCGCGGCCAGCAGACGGCGATCTAGGCCCGCCAGCCGCTGGTCCTGGCACTCGCGCCCCCGGAGGCGGCTGCACCGAGAGACCCGACTCCGCCACCCTCCTCAGCACCGCAGATGGCGCCTCCTGTGGGCAGAGGTGACCTCCGTGCGCTCCCGGCCAAGCTGCCTCTGCGGCTCTTCCTCGCCTAGCCTGAGCCTTCCGGCCTCGCTCTTCCTCCGCCTCTGCAGACCCTTCAGCTCCTTATCCACAACCTGTCTGCTCCAGGCCTGGAGAGCCACGTCTTTTAAACACCAGCCCTGGCACTTTGGGGCGGCGGCCCCAGTGCGAGCCCCTCACTTGGTCCCAGAGTGCTTCAGGGTCGCGGGACTCCTGAACTGCAGAGGGCCGAGAGGGCTAGGGCCACGCCAACCCGCCAGGTCCGGATTGCCAAGGCCATGGGCCGTCCAGGCAGGGCTGGACTTCGACTTGGGACCCCTCCTTGGCCCTTCTGCCCCAGCCTTCTCTGCTCGCTTGGTGCTTGTGCCGGAAGTCACCTCAAGGAGCCTGGACGCCCATTTTGATTCCAGCATGCTGGGGTGGGTGAAGGACAGTGACCACCCAGCTGTCTATATCTGCTCGGCACTGCCAAAGCTGCAGCTGTCTCACAGTGGCTCAGGCTGGTGGAGCCCTGAACCGCTCACTGCAAAGCCAGGGGCTGCTGTCCCATTGCTTGTATACACCTCCGCAGACGCCTGTAGCGCGGTCTCCATGCACAGAGCCCCTGCAATCCTGTGTGCCTGCACACGTGCACACATGCTGTACTGCACGTGTACATGTGTGTCTCACATCGTGTCCATATGTTCATGCATGTGCCACTCCATGCACATCTTGAAGCTAGTGTGAACACGTGCGTGTTTTTCCATCTGTGCGCACATGTACAGGCACGCATACATTAGTGTGTGCAGGCGCACATTGTGTGGCTACACTGTGCATGCCTGCAAGCTGCATGTACCATACATATAACCTGTTCCCACGTGTACGGTAGGTGTGTGCTTTCTGTGTGCACCAGCACACATCCAGAGACTTACTGTTTGCACATATGTGGGTATACATCTATCCTACGTGTCCACACGTGACATGTATTATGAAGACACAGGCTGGAGGGACACGCATGCATTCCTAGGCATATAAACGTAGATTGCCTTGCCCAGAAGTGCTTGAGTATAGATGGCAGTGCACATACATGTATAGGTGTACATATAGCAAGTGTATACTCAGACACGAATACCTAAACACATGAACACGTGTGCGTAGGTATACATATATTGAGTGTATACTCGGACACAAATACCTACACACATGAACACGTGTGCGTAGGTATGCATATATTGAGTGTATACTCGGTGTGTGTAGGTATACATATATTGAGTGTATACTCAGACATGAATACCTACACACATGTACACGTGTATAGGTGCACGTATACTGACTATATCCAGGCATGAATAACTACACATACGTACACATGTATGGCTTCTGATGGCGGCTTGGGTCTGAGTATCTCTGAGGTGTAGTTAAGCTCTGGGCTGGGGAAAGACCCAAGGCAGAAGCGCCTGTCCAGGACTAACTTGGTCTTTCGGGCATTTGGAGTCAAGCGACCCGGGACTGGACTGCTGAGCTGCCCAGAGCCTGTTTGAAACATGCTGTGCCAGGGGTCAGGGTTCTGGGCTCCATTCTCCATGAAAAGATAGGGTTCTCTCCAGCTTCTGGGGTGGACTTGAGAGGGCCAGGCTTGCATGGGGTGCTGCTGGCCTGGTGGTGCTGGACGTGGGAGAGGGCTGTCAGTGGCAGAGGCTCCTAGCAAGCAGTCGGGCTCCCGCTGACCACTGCCAGCAGGCGTGAATGTGGCGTGAATGAGTCTTCTCACCAGGATGCCTAGAGCTAAGAGGTCTGGCACTCAGGGTTCAGCCTCGGCCTAATTGGCACAGGTTGCTCCTGCCAGTCATCTAGTCCTTGGCAACAAGTGACCCCTGCCGCTGCCACTGAATACCGTGCACGTGGGTGCCCAGAGTGTGTGCGCCCGCTAGAGCCCAGGACGCACTCGCCGCCCCGAGGCCTCTCGGCAGAAACTTGAGCACACACAGGCTCCAACCATTTACCACCATTCACACGCCGCAAAGCAAGGTAGCCTCGCTTTGGGGCTGGGGAGAAGGAAACTAGACCATTTCAAAGTCAGCGCCCAAGTTCCCGGACAGAAAGCATTCCTGCAAAGGCGCAGCACTGCGGGTGTTTATGAAATAAATTGCTCCATTGATATGGAAAATAACGTGCCAAGCAGGATTCAAACAAAGCGTTTTCAGGGGGTCTCAGGCTATTTAGTTTACAATCTAAATTGAAAAGCAGAGGGAAGAAATCGTTCCGTTGCTAAGTGGATAATATAGTTTATAATTTGTAAACCATTTCCTTTATTTCAGGCTTGCTGACTTTCCATAACCGCCGGACCTGGCTGCATGCGCATCGCCTCCTAGCCCGTGGCAAAGCCGGCCTAGAGCGATCTCAAACAATGTTCTTGTTCTTTCTGTTGTTGCTGTTCATTCACAATGTAACCGATATTTGGAGGTAGCGCCTGAAACAAATAAAAGGGCTTAACAAACTTGATTGTCCAAATGAGAAGGTGCTGGAGAACCAAGTTTTTAACCCAGATATTTAGTGAAAATCAATATGGAATGGCGTTTCCTTTTTAATGTAATTATATATTATTTGACACGCTCGTGGTAGAACTCTGAATGCCTGAAATGAAGGAGTTTCAGCAGCGCCCAATCGCTGTCGCATCGCATCCTATGGGAACCGCGCAAGGGGGGAAAAATGCATTATTTTAACGCGACAGGAATAATCATAGTAATTGAGAGGGGAGAGTATTACTCGTACCCCTTGTTCAAACAAATAGGATCAGAGATTTCATAACCTTGACATTTTAAAAAACAACTGCGGATGGGGAGAAGAGAGAAGAGGCAGGTATTCACTGCCCAGCACACTCAGCCGAACAAGACAAACGTGCACTCCCAGAATAAGGCGGCCAGGCTCTCTGCCTAGCCTCGGTGGCCCCGGGGCCTCCCGCCGCCTCCCTTTCCTCGAGCTGCTCCGAGGCCGAGGCTTACGGGAAGGGGTTCAGCGCGCGGCCTCAGGCTCCTCTCCCGGCGTTGGGCGGGGGGCTAGGCAGGGGCTCGAGGGGGGCTCCGTGCGCCCCGGGTCCGGCCGCGGGGCTGGCATGCCTGCGGCGTTTCGGGAGCCGGGCCTGGCGTCGCAATGGGACCCGACGTGCGACCCTCGCAGCCCCGTCCAGCTCCCCGGCAAACCGCATGCAAGGAGCTGGGCTCGGCTGGAGCCAGGGGCGAGGAACAAACTTTGCCAACTGTTGTGGAGTTAACGGGAATCCGCATTCGAATCTTCCGGTGGGCTTTTCTGCTAGTTCTAACCCCAGGAAGCAAACTGAGGCGAGGGCGTGACTATAACCGCCCCCCCGCGGGAGGGTGCGCCCGAGAAGCGTCCGCCCCGCACCCCCGGCCCGCACAAAGTGGCGCTCGGTGCTGGGCGCGCGTCGACCAGAGCCGCGGGTAGCGCACGGCGGCGAGGCCCAGCCTCTTCGGGCTGCTGTGCAGCAGGGCCCCTGGCACCCTGCTCCCCCAGGACGCGCCCCCCACTCTTCTCCCGCCTCCTCGCAGCGCCGCGGGGCGCGCCCCGCGCCAGGGCCTTTCTTCGTCTCGGCTTTTCAGCCGCTCGTTAATCATTCGGAGCGCGCGGGCGGGCGAGGCGCGGAGGGTGAGCTCGGGGCTCGCCGCCGCCGCTGCTGCCGCGCGCGCTCAGGAAGCGACGCGGCTGTGACCCCCCCTCCCGGGCCTCCGCCCCCTCCTTCCTGCGGGGCCCCCTGCCCCCGCCTCCCGCGCCGCCGCCCGCGCCCGGCGCCCGACTCCTCCGCACGTCACTCGCCAGCGCGCCATGCAAATCACCGCCGCCGCCCGCTCCCATTGGCCGCTGCGCGCGCTTTTAATGGCAGCCCGGGCCCCGCGTATGGCTGCTGGGCCCCGCGCGCCGCCGGCCCCGCGTGCGCCTCCGTTCCCCGCGCTCGGCCCCGGGCAGGCAGCGGGCAGCCCCCGGCCCGGGCTCGGCGGCCCCGGCTCCCCCGGCCCTCTCCGTGCGCCCGCCCGCCCGCGCAGCCGCGGCGGCCCTCCCCGGCGGCGCCGTCGCCCCCTCGGGCCCCCCCTGCGCCCCTGGCGCCGCGCTCCCCCGGGCACCTGGGACCCGCACATGCCCAGCGCACGCGGCGCGCCGCCCAGCTAGAAGTTGCAGCCGCGGAGTTGGAGGCCGCCGAGGACCGCGCGCGGTAGGAAGGAGGCGGCGGCGGCGGGCCCTGAGCCGGGCCCCGCGCAGCGCTCGCGCGTCCCCAAAGTGGAGCCGCAACTTGGCCACCGCCGCACCTGCTCGGCCCGCGGCGGCGGCGGCGAAGAAGGCGACCGCGACCCTGGGCACGCCGCGTCCTCTCCTCTGCGGCCAGCGGCTGGGGCGCGGGCAGAAAGTTTCCACCTGTGAGCTGGACCGGCCCTGAGTGCGTGTGTTTTCGCTTCTTTCTTTGTCGTTGTCGCCTCCACCCCCACTCCCCCATTCTTCTCTCCGCCAGGACCCTCGTGGCCCCCCCCCGCCCGCGGGCCGTCTATGCGTCAGGTCCGCGCCTCGCGGAGCCACTGACCCCGCCGGCCGCCCCGATGTACAGCATGATGATGGAGACCGACCTGCACTCGCCGGGCGGCGCCCAGGCCCCCACGAACCTCTCGGGCCCGGCCGGGGCGGGCGGCGGCGGGGGCGGCGGCGGCGGGGCGGCGGGGCCAAGCCAGCCAGGACCGCGTGAAGCGGCCCATGAACGCCTTCATGGTGTGGTCCCGCGGGCAGCGGCGCAAGATGGCCCAGGAGAACCCCAAGATGCACAACTCGGAGATCAGCAAGCGCCTGGGCGCCGAGTGGAAGGTCATGTCCGAGGCGGAGAAGCGGCCGTTCATCGACGAGGCCAAGCGCCTGCGCGCGCTGCACATGAAGGAGCACCCGGATTACAAGTACCGGCCGCGCCGCAAGACCAAGACGCTGCTCAAGAAGGACAAGTACTCGCTGGCCGGCGGGCTGCTGGCGGCTGGCGCGGGCGGCGGCGGCGCGGCCGTGGCCATGGGCGTGGGCGTGGGCGCGGCGGCCGTGGGCCAGCGCCTGGAGAGCCCCGGCGGCGCGGCGGGCGGCGGCTACGCGCACGTCAACGGCTGGGCCAACGGCGCCTACCCCGGCTCGGTGGCGGCGGCAGCGGCGGCCGCTGCCATGATGCAGGAGGCGCAGCTGGCCTACGGGCAGCACCCGGGCGCGGGGCGCGCACCCGCACGCGCACCCGGCGCACCCGCACCCGCACCACCCTCACGCGCACCCGCACAACCCGCAGCCGATGCACCGCTACGACATGGGCGCGCTGCAGTACAGCCCCATCTCCAACTCGCAGGGCTACATGGGCGCCTCGCCCTCGGGCTACGGCGGCCTCCCCCCTACGGTGCCGCGGCCGCCGCCGCCGCTGCTGCGGGCGGCGCGCACCAGAACTCGGCCGTGGCGGCGGCGGCGGCGGCGGCGGCCGCGTCGTCGGGCGCCCTGGGCGCGCTCGGCTCGCTCGTCAAGTCGGAGCCGAGCAGCCCCCGGCCCCCGCGCACTCGCGCGCGCCCTGCCCCGGGGACCTGCGGGAGATGATCAGCATGTACTTGCCGGCCGGCGAGGGCGGGGACCCGGCGCAGAGCCGCCTGCACTCGCTGCCGCAGCACTACCAGGGCGCGGGCGCCGGCGTGAACGGCACCGTGCCCCTGACGCACATCTAGCTCGCTCCTGGGGACCCCCGCGGCCTCGCCTCCCACGGACCTGGCCGCCTCCCGGCACACGCCGAGGCGCGGACGTTCCGGCGCTGTAGACTGAACTTCGGTGTTTTCCTGAGACTTTTTGTACAGTATTTATCGCGCACCGAGGAGAGACACAGAGCCCCCTGCGCCCCAGGGGACAAAGAGCTTAAGCGGCCGTCTGGCGAGGCCCGCCGAGAGGAGGCCCGCCGCTGCGGACCCAGCGCCCCGCGGATTTTGTAGCCTACCGCTTTCGGGTGGGTTTGTTAATTTATACAGAGATTCCCACACCCCCTTTCAGATGGCAGCATTATATTCTGGGTTTTGTAAAACTTTATGTATCTGAAAACTCCCTCTCCCCACCTTTTCTTTTTGTTTGTTTTGTTTTGTATGATTTCTTGTAAATGCATCGTGACATTTTTATTTTAGCCGTTGGGTGGAGAGGGGCAATTCAAATCATGTACATAGTTTCCTGAAAAAAGAAAGGAAAGAAAAGCCTTTCTTCTCACAATTTAAAAAGCCCCCTTTAAGAAATGCATTGAGTTTTGAGTCAATAAATTTTAAGAGTGAGAAGATGCTCCGTCCCCCCATAAATTTGAGACGTGCAATTTGCTATGCATGTTTTGTGAGTTCAGAATGCGGTTGGTAAATCTGGAAAGAAAAGAAAAAGGAAATTAATTATCAGCATGAACTAAGTGTGAGGGTCCCGAGGGAGTGAGAGGGTTTTCAGGGAAGGGGGAAAGTCACAGCCACACGCCGTAGATTTTGTAGAGTTGACAGTTTTCAGAAGGAACCTAATGATGACCCCAGGCAGAGTCGCGCCGCCTGGGGCTGCGGGCCTGCCGGGCTCCGGAGGCGAGCAAGACCCCTTCAGCTGTAGGCTGGCGCAGAAAGACCTTCAAGGCTGGACCCAGAGGTGGATGAGGGCCTCAACTGCAGGAGGAAGAATGTCTGGTCCCAGGAACCCCCTCGGCCCTTTGGGCCCTTTCTGGGGAGGAGGACGGGGGAGGGCAAAAGTAATTCTGGTTTTCCGACTGGCTCCACCAGGAAAGTAATTCAGTTGGTTTTTCCCACCGCCTCCACCCCACCGCCCCCTCCAAACTGGGAATATTTACTCCTGACGGGAGCTGAGGTTGTTTGATGCTTTAAATTTTTAACAGTATTTTTTCTAGGTGTTTATGGGTACATTGCAGTTTTTTTTCCCCCTGGAATTTAAAGTTTTCTGTAAAACCTTGTCCTTCAGTAATCTGACAGCATTAAATATTGCATTTAAAGTTATACTGTAGCAAGTAAGTTTGAAATTAGTTACAATGAAGATAATGGAATTATATTTTTTGAAAAAAAATCACTTTGGGCTGATAAAAACATTGGGGACCTCTGCCCAGCTTTCCGCCTGTCTTTCTTGTCTTGGGACACACAGACTCTCCGCCCCAAACTGCGCCTTCCTGGGAGGACTAGAGAGCCGACTTGCCCTGGAGAAGCATTTCCAGTAAAATCGCTCCCCTGGCAATTGTGTGACTTTTGGAGTTGTCTGATAATTCTGCTTCGACCACCCCTTCCTTTAAGTGATGGCAAAAAAAAAAAAAAAAAAAATTAGCAGGTGTCCACTCTCTAACCGACAACAAAATCCCCTCTCCTTCATTCCCCCTTGTCTCAGCAACTGACCCTTTGTGAAGCAACATCTACAGACGTTCTGAGTGTCCTGAGGCTGGTGTGTGTGTGTGTGTGTGTGTGTGTGTGTGTGTGTGCAAGTGCGCGCGCACCCTTCCCCCCAGCCTCGGGGTTTCAGGACGCTGGTGACCCGCACCGGGGCGACTGGAAGCGGATCTGGCCCGCACTGGCTCCCTGTTACTCCGGTTACCCCACGGCTGTGCCTGTGGCCGCCGTTCTCTGTGCTAGATTCTGGCTGTCCACAGCTGGCCTGGACGTTACCGGTGGTCCTGCCTGTAGCATGGGGGAAAGAGTTAGGACTGTCAGAGTTAGGGGCGGTGGGCGCAGCGAGGTGCCCTCCGGGCTGCAGGCTTGCTACTGAGCGTCGCCTGGAAGCCTTGGAGGCCTTCGTGAAATTCTGCAGGTCTGTTGCGCGTTGCAAGGACAGGCAGAAGCGCAGAAATGCAGTTTTCTTTCAAGACCCCTTTTAAAAAGTCCGGCAGGCGGGCCTGGAAGGGGAGCTGGGCCGCGCCGTGGGTCACAGGCCTGCTCCCCCGGCCGCGAATTCCCTTCTATCCTCTCGGTTTGGCCATCAGTGCCCCGGGGACATACTTTCTGGCCGGTCCGCTCGGTTCCCAGCCAGTTGACAGCGGCCAGGGCTGGGAGCGCCTGGGGACCTTGTTCAAAGTTTGTACAACTTGGGTGAAAGACGCTGGGCTCAGCTGTGGCCCTGAACTCCGCGGACAGCCCTTATTTATGTGTTAAAATACACGACCCTTCCCTTGCTGCTGCTACTGGCCTTAGAATTTTGACACCCTCTCCCCAGCCAAGGAGACCCTCCACAGCTGGAGGCCAGGAGGACGGGGCCGGGAGCCGCCGCCGCGCGCGGAACCGCGCAGAGAGGCACAGTCACGCGTGTCCTCCTTCCGCAGGCCCGTGCCGCCGACACCTGTGCGCGGAGCTGGCCCGGGACGCGGGGCCCCGGCAGACACGCTCCAGCCGCGGTGCGCGCGGGTGCCCGGAGCCCGCGGCCGCGTCCCGCACCCCCCGCCAGCGCCCCCCCACCCCCCGCTTCCGCAGCCGGGCCCGCGGGTAGAGGCTCCAGAAACGTCGGCGGCGGAATTTAATAATAGGTTTGATTCCTTGGAAACTTGGCGTGAAAGGCGGACTTGGCCTTGGCGCAGCTTTTTTTCCCTGCCTGACGATCGCGGGATTGAAAGGCCAGGCACGAGGGGGAGGGGAGGGGCGCGGGCCCCGGGGCGAGGAGCCGAGGGCGGTGGGCTGGGGCGCTCCCCTCTCCTGCTGGGCCCGGGTGGCGCGGGGACCGCGCGAGGGCCGGCGCGGGGGGGGGGCGGGGGACCCCCGGACCCGTACCCTGGCCCCGGCCCAAGCCCGCCTCCCTCGGCCCGAGCGGGAGGCCCCGCTGGGGCGCGGACGCCCCTGCCTGCGCCCGCCCCCCATAGCTCACGGCTTCCTCCAGACCCTCCCTCTCCAGCTGCGCGCCCGCGGGGACCCGGTTCCGCCCGCCCCCAGGCATCCAGCAGCAATCTTGGGGTCCGGGGCCCCTCGGGCGGCTTGGCGGCTGCTCCTCCTGGCCGGGGCTGCTGGGTTCGCGCTGCGCCCGGTAGGGCGCGTTGCGACGCCTGCCTCGCACCCGGCCCCGCCGCTCCACCATCGCTCGGTCCCGGCACCGGCTGCTCCGGCTTCGCGCTCTCGCCTCCTGCCCCGCCTCCCCTGCGGCCCAGCCTGGCTCCTTTCTCTCGGCGCCCCCGGCGTCCCTTTGTCTCCGCCTGCCTCGACCCGGCTGCGATCCGCCTCCTCGCCCGCGGCCTCCTCCCCCGGCTCCCGTCCGGACGCCCGCCCGGAGCTTGGGGCCCTGCTCGGGGCCGGGGCCGGGGCGCGGACGGCTAGTCCGCTTGCGGGGTGTCGGCGTGGGTGGAGGGACTGGGGCTCGCGGGGCGAGGCCGGCGGTTTTGTGTGTCTGGAGAGCGGGATTAGCCGGAGCCGGAGGCCTGACCCCGGGTCAGCCGCGAGTCAAACCCTTTACAATCAGCCCCGCCACGAGCACTCTACGGCGCCGCAACAAGTGGGCGTCGAGGGGGCGGCGGGCGCGTGGAAGATGGGGCCGAGGGCTCCGGCGCCCCTCCGAGCGCTTGGGGAGCCAGGCGTGGGGCCTGCTGGAGAAGGCGCAGACCCGCTCCCCGCGAACCCGCTCTGGGGAGCAGAGGCCGCTGGAGCGCGGGGCCCAGATCGCCGCGTTGGCTTGTGGCCTGCAGGGTCCGGACGCGGGAGAACCCCCCAACCCCCCACCTTTGGCTAAAGGCCAGAGACTCCATTCTCCTCGGGTAGCTGCGCGGCAGAGCAAGCAACAGGGGTGCGCGCTGGGGGGCCCTGGGATCCAGCCCCGAGCGAAGCGGCTCCTACTCTCTGCCACGGCCGCCATCAAGGCTGGGCACATCCCCGAGGCAGGCGGCCCGCCCAGCCCTGGCCAGCGCGTGTGTGCGGGGACCGGGGAGGCACCCCATCCTCGCCCCCAGGGCGGAGCTGGGGATAAAGCCGGTAGCCCCGCGATTCTCCCCTAGCCGTCCGCGGGGGCTTTGTACCGGATCACAGCTTCAAGAGTTTGAGTGTGCCAGATAAAGACCCGGGCAAGTGATGCGGCTCCAAGAGAGAAAAATATCGTCTGTTTTGATAGCTAAATAGAGCAGGATTACCATATTTCCCTCCAAATTAGCTTTTCATCTTCAAATGAGAGGAGAAAGAGGAGAGAGAGAGAGAGACAGAGAAACAGAGACAGAGAAAGAGGGAGAGAGAGACAGAGACAGAGAGACAGAGAGAGAGAAGAGACAGAGAGAAAGAGGGAGAGACAGAGAGAAAAAAAGAGAGCAGAGACAGAGAGAAAGAGGGAGAGAGAGACAGAGACAGAGAGAGAGGAAGACACAGAGAGAGAGAGAGAGAGAGAGAGAGAGAGAGAGAGAGAGAGAGAGAGCGCCCTGCAGTTTCCAGACCAGTACCATAGGGCAGGAACACCTCAGCGAGGGTGAGGGCCCGGCTGCCCCTGGACCGCTCGGGCTCACAGCAAACCCAGCAGTGGCAAGTGGGCTCTGAGTTTAAAAGCAGGACACAGACTGCCCCTGAGTGAGCCAAGTGCCACCTCTGGGGACAACTGTCGGTGGCAGGAACCCTGGAGCAGCGTCTGGGTGTCTCTCGAGGCAGGCCAGCCTCAGGGTTTAATTGCTGCAGCCCCTTCCAGGCGCTGCTGGTGGAGCAGAGCCGGTCATCACATGTGAGCCTGGAAATAGTCAGCCAGTCAGATCAGGGAAGGAAGCAGCTTTTGTTGGATTTTGCAGTCTCAGGAATTCGGCATTCACGGCGGAGCTGCAGTTTTGAGGAATTGCCGTGTCAGGCATGTTCCCAATGGGGAAATATTGTGAGTGTGGGGAATAGAAGATTGGGCTGACAATGGGGAGACTGACAGTCATCACCCAGACATTGTTTTGCCTCTCAGCACCCCGGAAATGCTCCCCAGAGGTGGAGTCTGGTGGCCCTGGGCTTGCTCACTCAGGAGGGAGAGCCGTGGGGAGCCGCTTTCCTCTCGGCTGGACAGAGGCGGCCTGAGGCTCTTTCGGGGGGAGGCCATAGTGTCCTGTCTGGGCCCATAGTGTCCTGACTGATGCTCCGAGGGAGGTCGAGGCAGCCCCGGGCCCCAGATTGCAGGGAGATGACCTCAAGTGGAGCCTCACTGCTGAGCACAGGAAGTGGCCGCTGGGCCTGGGGCCTGGCGCTCTGGATGCCCACCCCAGAGCCACTGCGTGGGAGAACCTAAGGCTGAGCCTGCTGGGACCCGCAGTTCCCTGCGACACAGACCTGGGGTCTGGGGGCGCTCCCCTGTTGCTGGGATGCGGCGCCAAGGTCAGCCCCACAGCACGCACGCCGGCCGCTCTGTGGCCGCTCTGTGGGACTTGTGTCCTCCGGGGCCACTGCTCCCCCGCCCCAGTGCCTGCCCTCTGCTGCCCTCGTTCACCTGAGGAGGTCTCAGGCTGTGCTACGGGCCATCGCCCTGGAGGCTGCCGTGGGGATACACGCCCCCAATACTGCCCTGGGGCTCAGAGGGCTGGGGTGGGTCCCACGGGCGGGCGCAGACGGGTGCCCCAGGGAGTGGGGGGTGCTGGTGCCACAGGGACCCTGGAGAGGGAGGTGGGCCCACACGTTGCGTGGCACGAGCTGCTAAGACTGTGGCGTCCTGTCGGAGGCTGGAGAAGCCGTTTACTTTTATAAAGGGCTTTTACTTTATCGCTCAATCTGGATGATTCTTGAAAACGAGTTTACATGAGCAGAAAACAAAGCGGAAGCCGTAGCTGTGGAGAGTGCGCCCAGGGCGACCGCTCTGAGACCCGCTGCTGACTGGGGTCCCCGTGCCCTGGGAGGCGGAGCTGAGGCCACCTCGGCTGCCCCAGGTGAGCCGACCCACCCCTGGGCCAAACCTCGAGGCTTCTTGGGCCGAGATTGCCGCGACCTAGCACAAGGTGTGGGCCAGAACAGGGGCATGGAGACCTTGGAGCCATCGTTCGGCACCGGGTGGGGACACATGCCTGCCCTCGGCCGATCAGGGCCACGGTCACACTGTTAAGCCCTGCGGCATTTCAAATTGTGTCTGTGGAATGGGCATGTCTTAACACCCGGCACGGTGGCTGCTTGAAGTGTCTGCGAGGAAAAGGTGCCGAGACCAGGGCTGCAGAAAGGAACAGGCTGTGCCGCAGATTCCTTTCCCGAGGGCTGTGACTTCCGTCTCTAGTTAAGGGCTAGATTAAGGTTGTGGAGAGAGAAACAGTCTCTATTTGAACAGTGAGAGCGTCACTTTTAAATAGAATACAATGAAAGAAATCTTCAGTACAAAGAATCAGAGCTATGTTAATATAAAAATTGCGTCGGGGCTTTTAGCTAATTTCAGGAAATCTGATAACCTGTGCATTTTAACTAGAGCTTTTGGGAGAAAGTGACATTGTCTTTGTTGACGAAACCATTCATAATTTTACCGGGTAAGATTTCAATGCAGGTAATCGGCGCCTGTGGCTCGAGCAGGGTGCGGTGATTGAAAGCAAGGACAGCCGGTCCCGCTCTCTGAGCCCACACTACTGACACCATTGCCATCGCTGCTGTTACATCTCTGACCGTGGGCACGCTCGCGGCCTCCCCCATACTGCCCACTGCCCCCCAGGTCATGGGCTCTAAGAGGAGACCCCTGAGCTTGGGAGAAGGGGGATGGTTCCCCAAGCTCAGAGCAGAAGATTCTGGTGCTGGCGCGTTTGCCACCGGACAGCCGAGAAGCGGCTCAGGGCGCTGCCCAGATGCCAGCCTGCTCACAGGACAGCCGAGAAGCGGCTGCGGGCGCTGCCCAGATGCCAGCCTGCTCACAGGACGCCTTTCAGCTGCATCGCTCCGAGCTGCTAGGGATCTGCCATTGGTGTTCATCTGAGCAAGACACTGGAGGTAAGAATTTGCTTCCCCTTAAAAAAAATAGTAAATCATTTATTTTGGTCTTTAAAACTGAGGGTATTGCTGAAGATGTATTTTCAGTTTTCAAATACTATGAGATTCGAGTGGCACCCTGAATAATGCACTCGTTCAGGAAATTATATATAACTCTGAGGTAATTAGAGGTACCTAAGGTTTGATTATCCAAGATATGTATATCGGCTGTAGTAACTATAGGTAGAAAAATTAAATTGCATTTAAAATTACAGCTGGAATGAAATGACCCAATCGGCGTGTCCCAAGATAAGCAAAAAATATTTCAAATCCATTTATAAGCCACAGATTCATTATCGAGTTGAATCGTGTGTTTATACAATGCCCTTTGGTGTCTCAGTAATTCTTTTCCCCATGCTAAGGCCATAAATTTTTTTTATCAGTTCTTTGTGAAGTGGTTCATCTAAAGAACTTAATAAACGGTTATAGCCTCACAACTTAGCAGCCATTCTCAAAAATAACAAAGACGGAATGGAAACCATTTCCACTTTCTCCCCCTGAAAGCCTAATGCTTCTTAACAGTTCACCCATGCCTGGGGCACCGGCCCTCTCTGTGCTTGGGTGAGGGTGGGGTGCAGGAGCTGTTTCTGAGGGGTGACTGCCGGCATGGGGAGGGACAGGGCCCGTCCCCTCACGCTGGCCTAGACAGCGCACAACAGAGCCAGCTCCTGGGCTGTACAACTGCCCTGCACGTCTCCTAGAGTCACCTGTGTCTCAGAGGACAGGTTTACGGGGTGCTGCTCGCCGGTCCTGACTGATGCCAACAATCCCGTCACAGTCAGCGAGTCTCTGCACTCACGTGCAGCTTACACGCGGGCACAGCTGGGGCAGGAGCTGCAGAGAAGCAGCCCGTGGGGCGGTCGCTCACAGAGTGGGGGCCACCTCGTCCTGCCCCCTCCTCTCTCCAGGGCCTGAGTCCTGGGCACTGCTCCGAGGGAACATCCCGGCCTCCATCAGCCGGCCACTACGGGTATGGGAGTCACAGCTGTGGGGGTCCAGTGAGGCACTGACCAGGGTGAGCAGGAGTGTGCGACACACAGGGACCATGCGTCACGGCTCTCACATGTACATGTCACATTCAAAATGCATCCGTGTGCGGTATTGTGTCTACCAGCTACAGGTCGCTGTCAAGCATGTAAGCTACATACAGCATGACCTATTATCATGTACAGTGTCATATGTATGGCTGTAGTGTGGTGTGCTTCTATAGAGACCCACTGTCACAATAGAATCCAGTGTGATGTACTGTCATGCCTTCTTCGTCACAATGGGATACAGTGTGATGTCCTATCATATGCACACCGTCACAGTGGGATACAGTGCGAGATACTATCATATCCTCACCATCACAGTGGGATACAACGTGTGATGTCCTATCATATCTCCACCATCACAGCAGGATACAGTGTGAGATACTATCATATCCTCACCATCACAGTGGGATACGGTGTGGTGTCCTATCATATCCACACCATCACAGTGGGATACAGTGTGAGATACTATCATATCCACACCATCACAATGGGATACAGTGTGATGTCTATCATATGCACACCGTCACAGTGGGATACAGTGCAAGATACTATCATATCCACACCATCACAGTGGGATACAGTGTGAGATATCCTATCATATCTACACCATCACAGTGGGATACAGTGTGAGATACTATCATATCCACACCATCACAGTGGGATACAGTGTGAGATATCTATCATATCAACACCATCACAGTGGGATACAGTGCGAGATACTATCATATCCACACCATCACAGTGGGATACAGTGTGATGTCCTATCATATCTACACCATCACAGCAGGATACAGTGTGAGATACTATCATATCCACACCATCACAGTGGGATACAGTGTGATGTCCTATCATATGCACACCGTCACAGTGGGATACAGTGCGAGATACTATCATATCCACACCATCACAGTGGGATACGGTGTGAGATACTATCATATACACACCATCACAGTGGGATACAGTGCGAGATACTATCATATCCACACCATCACAGTGGGATACGGTGTGAGATATCTATCATACCAACGCCATCACAGTGGGATACAGTGTGATGTCCTATCATATCTCCACCATCACAGTAGGATACAGTGTGGTGTCCTATCATATCTACACCATCACAGTGGGATACAATGGAATATACTATCATATCCACACCATCACAGTGGGATACAGTGGGATATACTATCATATCCACACCATCAGAGTGGGACACAGTGGGATACACTACCATATGTACACCATCACAGTGCGATACAGTGTGAGATACTATCATATCCACACCATCACAGTGGGATTCAGTGGGATATACTATCATATATACACTATCACAGTGGGATACAGATGATGAGATACTATCATATGTACACCATCACAGTGACATACAATGTGATGTACTGTCATATGTACACCATCACAGTGACATACAGCACGATGTACTGTCATATGTACACAGTCACAGTAACATACAACGTGATATACTGTCATATGTACACCGCCACCGTGACATGCAATGTGGTATACTGTCAGAGATACAATTTCATAATAGGATACAGTGTGATACACCATCATATGTTCACCATCAGAATTCGATACACTGTGACGAGCTTTCAATATGCAGGCTATCGTGTGTTGTGCATGGTGCCACACTAGATTCTAGCAGGACACGTCGTCTACCTCACAGCAGATGGCCCAGCCCTGCACTCCAGGCCAGTGCACTAGCCGCCCCAGGCCGGGTGCTCTGACTCGGCACGCCCAGCATGCACGGAGGGCACAGCTGAGCCAGCGGGCATGCCCAGCCCTCGCAGCCCAGCGTGACAGGCCTGAGCAGCTCCGGTGGGGCAGAAACTACGGTCACAGGGTGGCACCCAGAGGTCAGCACCAGGCCCCAGACAGTCCTGCTCTCTGTGTGTGCCCAGCCCTCTGGATGGGCGTGTTCTGCGACCGCGGCAGCCTGGGTGCAGCTGGGACAGCCGGACCCTTCTCTCCGCTTCCAGCTATGCCCAGTGAGGAGAGGCTTCCCAGGACACGCACAGGCCCCTGCCCTCAGCACGGACCCCCTAAGGAGCAGCGCCTTGGGGTGTGGATGTTCTCTGCACGTCACGGCTGTTCTAAGTTCAGGGCTACCTCGGGCTCTGCGGTGGATGCTGAACCCGCCACTTACGCATGTCACCTGCCAACACACCATCCGCCTCGTGTGTGGTTTTAAAGGCAGTCCTGTCTGGTTGCGGCAGAGAGCTGCTGCTGTGACGCAGGGTCTGACCCCGGTGATGCGGCTGGGGTCCGAGCCCAGGTCTGCTCCCCTCCGGAACTGGGAGCCGTTCCCTTGCGCGCGTAGTGCAGCGTGTTGCCTGGTGTTCGGAGTCAGTGTTTTCAAACTGAGAATACATTTCTGGTAGAAAGATTGAAATGAATGATTTAGGTATTATTTTTAGATGAGAAGCAAGTCCTTACCTCACATTTCACTCAAATGCATGCAACCACTCAGGGCGTTGGGCCCCCTTGCTCCGACTCCTCTGAGTCGGGTGCCTCGGAGCGTTTTCTCTTTCCTTACAGGGACCTGTATTGGGGTGGTGAAAGGACCGAGGGAGGTCAGCGGGCAGGGCAGGACCTTGGACCCTCGGGTCTGAAGCCTGGCAATGGGGCCGCATCGCTGCCGTCCCCAGCAGTGACCATCATACAAATCACATGGGGACGAGTAGGACAAACTGACCCCTTTGAAAGGAAGCAGAGAAAAATGTCTCCAAATGCTTGTATTACTTTCAAGCTTACTGGCGTCCTGTGCTGGTAAAGTTGAGAAGGTCAGGTCAAGCTTATTGGCGTCCTGTGCGGGGTAAAGTTGAGAAGGTCAGGCGCGCTCTCACTTGGCCCAAAGGACAGACTCTGGGTGCGGCCCCAGGCGGAGAGGAGGCCTGTGTCTATGACAGTTGCTCCCCGATACCACCTTGCTCTCAGATCTGCTGGTAACGGCAGCGTTTTGGCTGAGGTGCGTGTGTGTTGCCGTGTTGCTGTGACAAGGATACCAGGAGACTCTGAGAAAGGAATTCAGGCCATGGAATATGGAATTCAGGCCACGGAATAGGGGCTCCCTGAGGAGGGACAGCTCCCAGAAGGCAGGTGAGGGGAAACCTGATTCTCCCTGGGGACGCAGCAGAGGAAGACCAGCAGTGAGCAAGGAGTTTGGGGGCGTCCCTGTCCTCTGTGGGAGCCCCTGAGGCTACACACACACACACACACACATACACACACACGCATACACACACACACACACGCACACACACACACACACACACGCACACACGCACACACAATGAGTGTTTGCAAGGACTGTGGGAAGTCAGGTGGCCTGGCTGCACTGCTACAGAAGGTGTCACAGCCGGTCCCTAGCCAGGCGCGTGTCCGGAGTTGCTCATCACACACCTCTGGAGTCTGGGGAAGGAGGGACGGTGTCCACCACTGTTGCTGTTGCTGTCCTTGGATCTCTCTCTGCCATGACCCCCCCCCACCACTCCCAAAGTCCCAGGGACCGAGCTCACGCCCCCCGAGCCCCCGCCCGGCTCTCAGCACCAGCACCTGCTAGTGATGGAGTGATTGAGTCCCTCCTGCTGGCAGTGGCAAGGTCCTGCAGGCCCGGGGCAGTCCTTCTGCTTGGAGAGGTTCTCCCCTTGTGCCTGCTTCCGGTGCGGCCCCCGGGTCCCAGTCCTGCCTGCCGCGAGTGGCCGTGTCCGCCCGGAAGGCGTCTGCCCTCTGCGCTTGTGCACGCTCAGGCTGGGAAGCTGTGTTCCTTGGTCCCTGCACGTCTGCACATTAGGGAAAGGCAGAGCTGGGCTCCCTGGGGTCTGCCTGGTCTAAGGCCCCACAGCCGCCTCTTACTGGCTCCCCCCTTCCCCCGCCGTCTGGGCTCTCCTGCAGGCGTCTTTGCCGCGGTGTCGGCCACCCACAGCACACACCGGCTCACATGCAGCCTCCGGAATCTGTCTTCCTGCAGGAGGGTCTGTCCCAGAGTTCTGCACGTTGACTTTTTCCATTACTGAGTTTTGAGGGTCCCTGATCTATTCCGCATACAAGGCAGCTGCCTGTTCCGGTGTTTCCTCAGGCTGTGGCTCAGCTCTGCATTCCCTTCGCAGTATCTCCGGAGGAAGGAAAGTTTTGCATTTTAATAGTGTCTGGTTTGTTGGTTTTATTTTTCTTTGGATAGCTGAAGAATTTTGTATGACACTGAAGTCATCTTGGCGGGGTTCAAGGACACTGGGAATCTTTCCCGTGATTTCCTCTGGAGACTAGCCATCACCTCCAGGTGAGACTGGAGTAGCCCACAACTATCCACCGTGGCTCTGACAATCGCCACCTGCCATGACGCGGCTGTCATGTGCCACTGGTACTGTGGGCACGGAGAGGCTTCCTGCTGCCCGAGCGCCGCGTCTGTGCTGGGCTCTGCTCCCGACGCAGCCACGCTGACAGGATTTGGGGTGGGCCTTCCTGCAAGGGACCAGGCCAGGGGAATCTGTCTTGCTTTTCTGCATTTGTTACTTTTTTTAATCTAGTATTTTTAAAAAAGATGAGTCTTTTCCTATTAAGTCTCCTGGGCACCTTTATTGAAAATTACCTAACCATCGCTTTCCCTAAGCCATTGATCTGTTGGTTTGCTCACACACTTCGGGGCTCTGTCACGTCTTGAATCTTATACAGTGTAAATCTTTAACTTTCCAAAATCTTTTTAAAAAATTATTTTGACTCTTCTCTCCCCTTAGCCTTCTTCATATAAACTGTAGAATAAACACATCTTCTATACAAAAGAATTTTGTGGAACCCACAGATAAATTTTGGTGAAAATCGATGGCGTAGCTCTTTCTGGCCCTCCTCTTCCAGACCTGACGTGTTCCTCCCTTTACTGGTGTTTTCTTCCATTTTTTGGAGCCATGATTTGTCATTGCTCAGGTCCTACACCGCTCCCATCGTGTTTATCAGATGGTTTCACACTGGGTTTCACTTGCCTGACTCTTGCTGATTTCAGAATGTTCTGATTCTGATTTTTTCATTGCCAACATAATACAATTAGTTTTAATCTTGATGCTGACTTTGTTAACATCTTAGCAAGGTCTTCCTTTGTCCCGGTTGCTCTTATTTTTATTATTATTTTGTGAGTTCTGTGAGATTTTGACATGGATAATCTTATGCCAGTCACTAAAGACGGTTGTGTCTTTCTTGCTAGCCTGGGGACCAGATTTCTCACCTCGCCCATCGCTTTTGCAGGTCTGGGTGGAGCTTCCCTCCGCCTCTCGCCAGCTCCTCCTGGGGGCTCTGTGGCCCCTCGCCCTCGGTGCCTGTTCTCTCTGCTCTCAGCCTCCGTGCTGGACCCCTCTCTCCCCCCTCCCGTCCCGTGGCACCTCGTGGACCGGCTCCGCAGGCTTCCTCTCTCGCTGCTTCTCTGTCCTAGGTTCTGTGGTTCTCTGTGGCCAGGCTCACGGCGCCCGTTACCCCTTGGGTCCTTTTGCTTATGGTTCTCTGCTCCCTGGCCTCACCGTCTGCTTCTTGGAGAACACCTTTTATTATTATCTGATTGTTTTTAGCAATCAAATTTTAATATTCTGCAATTTATGTTCCCGGTATGCACACATGGTTTCATGTGTGTGTGTGTGTGTGTGTGTGTGTGTGTGTGTGTGTGTAGCAGAAGAGATGCAGACATATGTGTTTAATACCCTACTGATGTTTGCATGGTTTAATATTCTTCTAATTTCTCTTTCTCTCGGGGCTGGGTCAGCACGGGGTGCAGCGCTTCCTGCACGCAGTAGGTCCAGGTTTGATCCCAGCATCCCTTACGGTCCCCCCACACTCACAAGGAACAATCCTTGAGCAAAGTCAGGAGTAAGCCCTGAGCACCGCTGGGTTTGGCTCCCCCAAAACAAGCAAAAATTCTCTGTTGACTTACCCTGATTTGCGCCTGTTCTTCCTCAATCCCTTCCCTTGCTACCTTTGGATTCAGCCTTCCTTTCCTTTTCCGGAATTTTGATTTCTCCTTCCCTTGTCATGTTTTCCTGATTGTTTGTTCATCTTCACTTTGGGGGCACAGCAGTGGTGCTCAGGGGTGTGTTTGCTCGTTTGGTGGCAGGGCCGCTGTGGCACATACCTGCTCCCCGGGGCCAAACCCCTGGTCAGTGCTCATGTGTGTGCTTCCTCTGGGAGACACTGAGGATGCCCCAGAGCAGGCCCCACCTGCCACGGCTCACCACCACCATCTCCATCCCCAATGCTGTGCTCCGCAGTGCCACGGCTCACCACCACCATCTCCACCATCCCCAATGCCGTGCTCCGCAGTGCCACGGCTCACCACCACCACCACCACCATCCCCAATGCCGTGCTCCCGCAGTGCCACGGCTCACCACCACCACCACCACCATCCCCAATGCCGTGCTCCGCAGTGCCACGGCTCACCACCACCATCACCACCATCCCCAATGCCGTGCTCCGCAGTGCCACGGCTCACCACCACCACCACCACCCCCAATGCCGTGCTCCGCAGTGCCACGGCTCACCACCACCACCATCCCCAATGCCGTGCTCCGCAGTGCCACGGCTCACCACCACCATCTCCTCCATCCCCAATGCCGTGCTCCGTCAGTGCCACGGCTCACCACCACCATCCTCAATGCCGTGCTCCGCAGTGCCACGGCTCACCACCACCACCACCATCCCCAATGCCGTGCTCCACAGTGCCACGGCTCACCACCACCACCATCCCCAATGCCGTGCTCCACAGTGCCACGGCTCACCACCACCATCTCCTCCATCCCCAATGCCGTGCTCCGCAGTGCCACGGCTCACCACCACCATCCCCAATGCCGTGCTCCGGAGTGCCACGGCTCACCACCACCATCTCCACCATGACTTCCAGTTCTTCCACGCCACCACCAGCTATACCGTATGTCACCTTCCCTTCATGCCTTCACTCCCAACAGCACCTCCAGCACCCAAACCGGCGCCAGCATGGTGA
Source organism: Cryptotis parvus (assembly GCA_021461705.1). NCBI lineage: Eukaryota > Metazoa > Chordata > Mammalia > Eulipotyphla > Soricidae > Cryptotis > Cryptotis parvus. The sequence continues at coordinate 55,773 of JAJIBD010007228.1, read as the reverse complement.
GCACTCCCCAGGCGGCGGTGTCCCCGGAGCATGTGGGGCTCACCCAGTGCCACTGCAATGAGGTGCCCAAGGCTGCAGTCAGCACGGCTGAGCTCGGGGTGTACTCTGAAGAAGTTTCAGTGTCCCTGAAGAAGGCGCTGAGAGATGGCGCTGCTGAAGGCAGGAGGTGGGGCAGAGAGGTCGGAAACCTCTGATAGTCAGGAACATTCACGGAGCTGCCGTGGAAAGCACATTTGACCGACTCATGGGGGCAGTTCATGGGCCTGTTTGGAAATGCCGAGGCGGGAACTCTCAGGCAGGTTCCCTAGGGGCATCAGCTCATCCATTTCTCCTCGCACAGAGGAAGTGACGCCAGGACCAACGCCCCCCTCCCCAGTAAAGAGGCCAGGACAGGACAAACGCCCGCCCCCGCCATAAAGTCTAATGGCACTATCCCCACCCCGCCACCATAAAGTCCAGTGCTACTATTGTGGCTAACTAACTCATCTCCTTGGACACGGGCGGATCAGGCGGATGGGGTTTGGAGAGCTCACACTGAGCAGTGAGAGAAAGGCTGCGTTTGCTCCAGACCCGCAGGGCGCCGTGGTCCTAGCTGCCGTGCCCTCCTCTCTGCTGTGATCCAGCAGAGTCTCGCCCAGAACTCTGGCTGGCCCCAGGAGTCTCTCCCGGAATTCTGGCTGGTCCCGGATTTAACAAGAACTCCAAGCGTGTGATAGAGAAACACAGGACGCTTAGTCAGCCGCCAAAAGTATAAACTTCTAGAACACAAAAACAAGTTGGTTGCACCTTTCAAACAAAATGAAGGTTTATTTCAGCAAATAAAGATCCTGGTAAGTGCAACCCCAGGGTCTTTCTGAGGCGAGAGCTGGGGCGCAGCACAGACGCTTTCTGCTGCAGAGACCCGGAGTGGTGAGCCCGCCGCTGTGAGCTCCAAAGGGGTCAGGCAGGCGTCAGGAGAAGGCACTGCTCCCCTCTGCGGCCCCTCTAATGGGCTTCACCCCGTCGCCCAACACCAACCGTGCCCGTGTCCTGTCCTGCCAGCACCGAGGGGCGTTTGCTGCACTTCTGTCTAAGGGCAGGGGCCTCTGGGAGACAGGTTCCGCCAGCACGGACGTGAGCGTGGTCAGCGTGGTCAGCGGATCAGGTGTCCTGCCTCTCCTCTCATTAATTTATTAGTGCAGCGAGGGAGGGAGGGGGCCGGAGGCCTTTGGCGAAACTTCACACACCATGACCCGTCCAGTCCGCACACACAGAGCTGACCGGGGCTGCTGCACAGACACAAACGCCTGCGGTTGGGATTCTCGGGAGAGTCTGAGCTGTGTCAGGCGAGAGTTAAGGTGAGCAACAGCTGCACCCTGCAAAGGGCTTCCGGTACTTGTCCACAGCCTGCACTGTACAACTGCCCGGCCATGTTGGCTTTGGGTTTGGGTTTTGTCCATTTATTATAACATTTCTCCCTTCACCTCCCCGCCGCCCGCTGACCCCTGGAGCTCACTCTTGGGAGCTGAGTTTTCCCAGTGAGGTCGGTTCCGCTGGTCCGCCACGGGTGGGAGTACTCACTGCTCCACACAGGTGGGGAGTACTCACTGCTCCACACGGGTGAGGAGTACTCACGGCTCTCCCACGGGTGAGAAATACTCACTGCTCCACACGGGTGGGGAATACTCACTGCTCCACATGGTGAGGAATACTCACGGCTCTCCCACGGGTGAGAAATACTCACTGCTCCACACGGGTGAGGAATACTCACTGCTCCACACGGGTGGGAATACTCACTGCTCCACACGGGTGGGGAATACTCACTTCTCCACACTTGTGGGGAGTACTCACTGCTCCACACGGGTGGGGAGTACTCACTGCTCCACACGGGTGGGGAATACTCACTGCTATCCCACGGGATGGAATACTCACTGCTCCACATGGTGAGGAATACTCACTGCTCCACACGGGTGGGGAATACTCACTGCTCCACACGGGTGGGGAATACTCACTGCTCCACGGGTGGGGAATACTCACTGCTCCACACGGGTGAGGAATACTCACTGCTTCACACGGGTGAGGAATACTCACTGCTTCACACGGGTGAGGAATACTCACTGCTCCACACGGGTGGGGAATACTCACTGCTCCACACGGGTGGGGAATACTCACTTCTCCACACTTGTGGGGAGTACTCACTGCTCCACACGGGTGGGGAGTACTCACTGCTCCACACGGGTGGGGAATACTCACTGCTATCCACGGGATGGAATACTCACTGCTCCACATGGTGAGGAATACTCACTGCTCCACACGGGTGGGGAATACTCACTGCTCCACACGGGTGGGGAATACTCACTGCTCCACGGGTGGGGAATACTCACTGCTCCACGGGTGGGGAATACTCACTGCTCCACGGGTGGGGAATACTCACTGCTCCCCCACGGGTGAGGAATACTCACTGCTCCACACGGGTGGGGAATACTCGCTGCTCCACACGGGTGGGGGAATACTCACTGCTCCACACGGGTGGGGAATCCTCACTGCTCCACACGGGTGGGGAATACTCACTGCTCCACACGGGTTGGGGAATCCTCACTGCTTCACGGGTGGGGAATACCTCACTGCTCCACACGGGTAGGGAATACTCACTGCTCCACGGGTGGGGAATACTCACTTCTCCACACGGGTGGGGAATACTCACTGCTCCACACGGGTGGGGAATCCTCACTGCTCCACACGGGTGAGGAATACTCACTGCTCCACACGGGTGGGGAATACTCGCTGCTCCACATGGGTGGGGAATACTCACTGCTCCACACGGGTGGGGAATACTCGCTGCTCCACACGGGTGGGGAATACTCACTGCTCCACGGGTGGGGAATACTCACTGCTCCATATGGGTTGGGAATACTCACTGCTCCACACGGGTGGGGAATACTCACTGCTCCACACTGGTGGGGAATACTCACTGCTCCATATGGGTTGGGAATACTCACTGCTCCACACGGGTGGGGAATACTCGCTGCTCCACACTGGTGGGGAATATTCTCTCTTCCATGAGAGGTCCAGTGAGCCATGTGTCCGGGACCCGGTGATTTGGATGAGGCTGGTTAGTTCCTGAGGCCAGCGCTGCCTGGCAGGTGAAGGCAGTGTCCCTTGATTGCGCCTAGCCTTTCCTGCGCTGTGTTAGGGAGAACACAGGCCCTGCTGCCGGAGCTCCCAGATGTCTGGAGAGATTTCCTCTCAGTTTGTTTTCAGGTTTGCAATTCCCATATGTTCTTTCCCAGCCACTCCTTCCCCGTCTGCTCCCACAATATGTCCGTGTTTTCCCTGGAATCCTTCCCTCTGTTTATAACGGCTGTGTTCGTGTCATTCCAGATCCCCGTGAAGGCGTTTTCTCACGCCTTGCTCCTCCTCTATGCAGCCGTGAGTTTTCTCTGTCTCCCGCGCAAACTCAGCTTCTGTTTTGGACCCACTTACGAGATGAATGAAGCCAGAGGTCAGAGCCCTGTTAGGGGGCCAGCGGTGCAGTTCTCCCGGGTCCTGCCTGCCTGTGGCCTTGGAGCTCTGCGGGCACCCTGGGGTGTAGGGCCCAGATTTGGCTCTAATCAGCTGCAGTGATCAGAAGAGGTGGTATGACATGGAGCCCCCTGAACATGGGCCCGGGGCCGCAGTCCCGCGTGGTTGGGCTGGCTGCCGCCAAGCCTCAGCGAGCACTGTGGCGTGTGCACTCAGGGCTGGTGTCCTGCTTGGTGTTTCAGCCACCAGCCCACAGGCACTGCCTGGTCACTGCAGCAGCCAAGAGAGGGGACTGGACAGTGGCCTCGCTGTCCAGGTCTGACTGCAGAGATGCGTTCAGGCAAGCCCAAGAACCCTGAGCACAGGTACTAAGCTTTTAATTTGGACAATGACATCATGAGGAAATAGTGAGGTCAAGGTTCATGGTCCCAGACTTGAGGAAGCCTGTGTGAGCACCTTCCCCCACCCCACCCAGGGGCTGCACGTCCCTGAAGGTGCCGGGACCCAGCGAGGACAGTGCTTCCACCCGAGCACCCAGGGAGGGAAGTGTCAGGACCCCAACTGGACCCGAGCCAGATCCCTGTGGCCGGGAGGAGAAACTTGGGGAAGCCCAGAATTCCTCCAGCAGGCGGCGGCCCGGATGCAGGCGAGACCCGTGTGTGCGGGCGGCCATGCTTGCTCACCCTGTGCGTGGGCCCACACCCGCTCGTGGCACCCGGGGATAGTCCTGCTCTGGGAATTCTGCAGGATGTGGAGTCTCCCTGCATCCAGGCGGTCCAGCCTGCCCTGGGCCTGCTCCAAGTCCTGCTCGTGGCTCAGATCACTGAGGCAACTCCACTGGGCAGCCGTAGGAGGACACACTGTCGGTGCCGCACACGCCCTTCGCTCTGGCTCTTGCTCGCTGTTTGCTCTCCCTACGTGGGCACAGGTGTCTGAGCTGGAGTCAGAACTCCCTTGTTCTGGAATATTCTTCCTCTGGATTTGTGTTTCCCTACGCCACCACCTGGCTCCTCCCTCCCTGGGATCTCCTGGGGCGGCCTTCGACGAGGCCCCGTGGCCGCCCGAGACCCAGTGAGATGCTGGCGTGGAGCGTCGGGGCTCCCTGAGGCAGTGGCCCCCCAGCACTAGGCAGGCTTTGAGGCGGTGCCGGTCAGGCTCCCCGTCAGGCTGGAGCTGCTCTTCTCTCTGTCCTCCCGGGCAGCTGCTGCAGGAGCTGAAGGTACTGGCGCAGCGTGACCAGTGCCGCTGTGTCGCGTCTCACCATGCACACCCAGACCTCTGCCTTTCTCAGCCGCGTCACAGTCATGTCTCAGCCGTGTCACAGGCATGTCTCAGCTGTGTCTCAGCCATGTCAGCCATGTCCCACCCATCTCACAGGCATGTCTCAGCCGTGTCTCAGTCATGTCTCAGTCATGTCCCAGCCATGTTTCAGTCATGTCTCAGCCTTGTCTCAGCCACGTCACAGTAATGCCTGACTCATGTCACAGTCATGTCAGTCATGTCACACCCATGTCACAGTCATGTTATAGCATGTCACAGCCATGTCACAGTCATGTCACAGTCATGTCATAGCCATGTCATAGCCATGTCACAGTCATGTCTCAGCCATTCTCAGCAGTGTCACAGCCATGTCACAATCATGTCACAGTCATGTCGTAGCCATGTCACAGTCATGTCTCAACCATTCTCAGCAGTGTCACAGCCATGTCACAATCATGTCACAGTCATGTCATAGCCATGTCATAGCCATGTCACAGTCATGTCTCAGCCATTCTCAGCAGTGTCACAGCCATGTCACAGGCATGTGTCAGGCATGTGTCAACCAGTAACAGTGATTTTAGCCATTACCATCCATATCTCAGGCACGTCACATGTGTGTCCTATTCATGTCACGTCCATGTCTCAAGCGGGTCATCCCATACCACAGGCGTGTCCCAGGCACACTGCTCATCGGTCTCACCATGTGTCTGACAGTGTTTCATCAGCGTCTCAACCATGCCTCTCATCTGCCCACCCACCCCCCAAGGTGCCTAGAAAATCCTCCTCAGGACCAGGAAGAGGCCATGGAGACCCTGGAACACAGCCTGACCCATCCAGAGATGAGACCCTGAATTTGGAAGGCACAGTCAGAGCTCAGGAAAGTCAGAGGCGGACTCCGTCTGGTTTCACTCTGATGTGGAAGAAAGCAGCGAACAGGCGAGCAGGGCAGAAGCGAGGACTCGAGCTCTGAGACAGGCAGTGTCTATGGTGTGTGTGAACATGCATGTGTGTGCATGCGTGTGAACATGTATGTGTGTGCATGCATGTGTGTGCATGTGTGCGTCATGTTTGCATGTACACATGTGTGCGTGTGCGTGTGTGTGTGTAGGGATCAGCTGCATGAGGACACGGGCAGCCAAGAGCTGGGTCCCGTGGTGGCAGGGGTGCTGGTGGGACCCGCTCAGGAGCAGCCAGAGGCTAGAGACCGGGTGGGGTGAGAGCAGAACGACTGACCACGGTGGTGGAACGACTGACCACGGGCTGGTGTGTCCGTCGTGCATCAGAAACAGTCGCGGGGAACGACTGACCACGGGCTGGTGTGTCTGTCTGTGCATCAGAAACAGTCGCGGGAATGACTGACCACGGGCTGGTGTGTCCGTCTGTGCATCAGAAACAGTCGCGGGGAGGGCCGGAGCGATAGCCCAGCAGGTAGGGCGTTTGCCTTGCGCGGCCAGCCCGTGCTGGCCAGGGTTCGATCCCCGGCATCCCATATGGTCCCCGAGCACCGCCAGGAGTAATTCCTGAGTGCAGAGCCAGGAGTAGCCCCTGAGCGTCGCCGGGTGTGACCCAAAAAGAAAAAAAAAAAGAAACAGTCGCGGGGAACGACTGACCATGGGCTGGTGTGTCCGTCTGTGCATCAGAAACAGTCGCGGGGAGCGACTGACCACGGGCTGGTGTGTCCATCTGTGCATCAGAAACAGTAGCGGGGAGCGACTGACCAAGGGCTGGTGTGTCCGTCTGTGCATCAGAAACAGTCGCGGGGAACGACTGACCACGGGCTGGTGTGTCCGTCTGTGCATCAGAAACAGTCGCGGGGAACGACTGACCAAGGGCTGGTGTGTCCGTCTGTGCATCAGAAACAGTCGCGGGGGAGCGACTGACCACGGGCTGGTGTGTTCATCTGTGCATCAGAAACAGTCGCGGGGAACGACTGACCATGGGCTGGTGTGTCCGTCTGTGCATCAGAAACAGTCGCGGGAACAACTGACCACAGGCTGGTGTGTCCGTCTGTGCATCAGAAACAGTCGCGGGGAGCGACTGACCACAGGCTGGTGTGTCCGTCTGTGCATCAGAAACAGTCGCGGGAACGACTGACCAAGGGCTGGTGTGTCTGTCTGTGCATCAGGAAACAGTCGCGGGAACGACTGACCAAGGGCTGGTGTGTCTGTCTGTGCATCAGAAACAGTCAGGGGGAATGACTGACCAAGGGCTGGTGTGTCCGTCTGCATCAGAAACAGTAGCGGGGAACAACTGACCACGGGCTGGTGTGTCCGTCTGTGCATCAGAAACAGTCGCTGCTCCGCGACCAGAAGATAAACCCACTTGTCTTTACTGCCCCGACGCCCTCCCTAGTGAAGCTCAGGGTGGCGTGGGCTGACGTCCAGTTTCTCCCCTGCAAGATGGGCTCTGCCGTGATCTGGAGTCTGTCCCTGGCACGGTGGGTGCACGCTGAGACCCCACAGTCCGCAGCAGCAGCTGTGAGCGCCGCCTGCCTGCCACACTCCACACTTCCTTCCCTCATGAGCTCAAGCCTGGACTCTCCAGTTTTCGTGGACCTACAGGGAGCCCCCAGCCCCCTCTCCGTGGGCACAACCCACGGCAGAACTCAGAATCCGGGAGTGGCTGAGCGGCTGGCCTTGGAAGAACGGTTCCCGCACGGATTTGTCTTTGTGACAGCTGTTAGGCTGCTGATGTGGTTCGGTGACTAATAGACTGTCGTTTCCTGTGATTTTTATAAATTACAGTAAATATGCCGGTAATCGCCCACATTAGTCGCTGAAATGCGGCAGCCATCCGGAGCAGAGGCCAGGGGACCCCACCGGCGCCTCGAGAGGTAGACCCCACAGGTGCAAATTGACACGGAGCAAAACAGTAGTTAGTGCGCTCAGATTCGGAGAAGGGGAAAGTGTTGGAAGGAACGTGTGACAAGCAGACAAATTTGGACTTCTCTGCGAGGGTCTGTCACCTCAGGCGGGAAATAGCTATAAATTACTCGTAATAGTAAAAATCTTGTCATTTATAACCTTTAAAGCAACGGGCTCATTTAACACATCAAGCCTTAGGGGTGATCAGGACAGCCCGTGCTTTGGGCGAGCACGAAAGCCTGGACCCGAGTCCACGTGGCGGACACGTGGCCGAGTGGGCTTTGAGGATGCGGAAGAGCTCCTCAGCTCCTAGAAGGAAAATGAAGATGTGCCTGGAAAGGGGTTTGGCCAAGGTCCTCGGCGTCTGCAGCTCTGGTGGGAGCCTGTGGTGACGGCCCAGAGGATCTGGCTGCTCGGCCCCGGCCCCGAGGGACGGATGAGGTGCTCCCCTGCACGCGAGGGACGGATGAGGTGCTCCCCTGCACTGCGGGAAGATGAAGGAACCACTGAGCCAAGCCGCTTTGTCTGCGGATTCGGTGGGAGCGAGGTATTCGTGGCAGCGAGGCTTAGCAAAGTTTGCACACACTGAATACATTTTTGGTGGCCACTGAGAAGGTCTTGGAGAAGATGAGAGCCAGGCACAGCCACTGCACCTCTGCCCGCAAGAGAACAGGAAAAACACGGTCTGCCCTGTGGCTCCAAGCTGTCCCCCAGCCCCATGGCCCTGGTGGTGCCTGGAGTCCTCACACCAGAGTGCAGACTCGCCCCGTCGCCCTCGAGCCAGGAGAGAGCAGGACTGGGGGCGCGGCCACAGCTGAGCCTTTCCCACCTCCCAAGGCAGCTGCTGGGGCGGATGTTTGTCCGTGGCTGAGCGGGCGAGCACATGCACGCGCACGGAACTTCACCTTCAGGCTCGGTGGAGGAGCTGCCGCCCGTCTCCCTGCGCCAGTCGGGTGGGCAGCGTGCAGACAGCTCGGCAGAAGCCTCAGCATGCTCCACCCACCGCCAGCCCCTGCCGAGCTGCTCTCCCGCGGGCCGGGCGGGCGCACGCTCCTCCCCAGCCGGGCGATGCTGGAAATAGCGGCGGCAGGATCATTACTGATGAGACAATAGTTGCCTTTTCTTTTCCTTTTATCTTGGGGAATTGAATGGATATTTGTCTCTGCTCCACATTCTTCCACTGTGGCAGCACTGGCTGGGCGGCCCCTTATCGCTTGGAACATGCTTGTTCCTAGTTTTGCTTTTAAACAAGGCTGGCAGCCACAGAACAGGCTGTTTGGGCAGCGTGCTACAGACTCGTGACGTGCCCAGTGGGGGCCACTCTGCCCAGCGTCCTCGCTGCGCCCCTGAACACCAGAGCTGACAGTGGGTGGAGGCCAGCATGCAGGCCGAGGGACGCAGGGGGCTGGCGGGCAGAGCGTGGGTGTGTGGTGCCGCAGGGGGCTGAGGCGCCGCCCTCTCCTGCAGGAGCCAAGAGTCTCTCCCAAGAGTCTGCGGGCCCAGTAAGTGCCACGCATAAGTACTGGGTGTGGCTCCGTGCCCGTCCTGTGGCCACGGGCACACTCCGGAGGGAAGTGTATGGGCTTGGGGCCGAGGTGAACTTCCCCAAACTTCGGAGTGAGCGCGTCTGCCGGGGGGCAGCCCTGGGGTTCACCACCAGCACCGCGGCCGCTGCCACCGGCCCTCAGAGCTGGCGTTGCCGCAGGCGGCCTGGCTGGCCTGCAGTGCCCGAGCCAGTTGCCTGTTTGTTTTCTGGAAATCTTTCAGGGGTACGACTGTGGTGTGGAAAAGTGCCTCCCATGGATCCCTTAAGCCGTCCAAGAGACGCTTACAGCCCTGGATTCCTCCTACGACTTTTGCCGGAGCGGAGTCTCAGAGGGACCCGAGAGCTGTTCAGGAGCCTTGATGCGTCGGCAGCAGATGCTAAACAGGCACGGGGAGTAAAGCTGTTGGCCGCTCCCGAGCGACTGGGCCTCAGGCGGTCTCTCCGGAGCGACAGGGTCTCAGGGCCGCTCCCAGATGACAGGGCCTCAGGCGGTCTCTCCGGAGCACAGGGCCACAGGCGGCCACTCCCGAGAGACAGGGCCTCAGGCGGTCTCTCCCAAGCGACAGGGCCACAGGAGGCCTCTCCTGAGTGACAGGGCCACAGGTGGCCTCTCCCGGCGACAGGACCTCAGGCAGTCTCTCCGAAGTGACAGGGCCTCAGGTGGCCACTCCTGAGTGACAGGGCCACAGGCGACCGCTCCAGGATGACAGGGCCACAGGCGGCCACTCCCGAGACAGGGCCTCAGGCGGTCTCTCGGAGCAACAGGGCCACAGGCGGCCGCTCCCAAGAGACAGGTCCTCAGGCGGCTACTCCCGAGTGACAGGGGCCACAGGCGGCCTCTCCCGAGCGACAGGGCCACAGGCGGCCGCTCCAGGATGACAGGGCCACAGGCGGCCACTCCCGAGACAGGTCCTCAGGCGGCCACTCCCAAGTGACAGGGCCTCAGGCGGTCTCTCCGAGCAACAGGGCCACAGGCGGCCGCTCCGAGAGACAGATCCTCAGGCGGCCACTCCCAAGTGACAGGGCCACAGGCGGCCTCTCCTGAGCAACAGGGCCACAGGCGGCCGCTCCCAGATGACAGGGCCTCAGGCGGCCGCTCCCAGATGACAGGGACGGCTCCAGGCAGCCGGCTGTGGGTGCCGCCCTCACACCTGCCTGAGCATTTCACCTTCACCCCTAGCCAGGGCGCTTCTGGGTCCCTCCGTCCCCCCAGCCCCTCTTTCCCCCTCACCCCACCACCCCTGCAGACAGCTACAATTTCTGGACTCCAGCTGGTGTGACACTACAAGGTTCCACACCGAAAGACACACAGAGAGAAGAGAGAGAGAGAGAGAGAGAGAGAGAGAGAGAGAGAGAGAGAGAGAGAGAGAGAGAGAGAGAGAGGCGGCACGTGGCCCAGCCGGCGAGGACCGTGCCTGTGAATCTGGCCAGGGTGACTTAGTGCCGTACAGGGGAGTGGGAGGGGAGCCTGCGGCCACCGAGTCTCTCCCGCAGCCTTATCGGACACCCGACATCTCCCCGCACCAGGAGACACGTCCTTGGCACCGTGTCGTTGGTAAGCCTCGATCTCCTGCACTCGCTGCACTAAATGTGGGTAATTAGCCGCCGTTTATCACGCCTGAGCATGTCCTCTCCTCCCTGCAGACGCGCCTGCTGCCATTGGCTGCCGCACTGCCACAGGACTCTCGGAGACGGGCGCAGAGCGGAGGGCGGCGAGATTAGGGGCGCCTGGAAAGAGCGACTTGGCCGGCACAGTCCTCGTGAGAGCGTTATCACACAGTTCCATGTTGACTTGACTCAGCCTCTCCCCCGGCTCTTAATCCCACCCCCGAATAAAATCTCACTAATTTCTGAATGAAGACGGTCTCTTCGCTTGGCACCGAGCGTGACTGTGAGAAGGCGGCTGACACCCGGGGAAGCGTGACCGTCCTGGGACCCGAGTGTCCAGCGGCGGGTGGCCAAGCTCAGCTGGCCACTCCTGCCTGCCCAGCCTGACTCCCTGGCCGAGAGTGGGGGGTGGTCAGTGCCTGGGCCTCCAGCCCAGCTGTCCGGGGGCTTTCAGAGCAGGACAGGTTTCTTCCCACCCGCCTACACCCCGCTCTGGGCCTGCCCCTTGACCTCCTGAGACCCTCCCCGCCTCTCCTCTCCTCTCCCTGTTGCAGCGGGGGCAAAGCCCCAACACCTCCCAGCCGTGGCTGGGCCCTGAGACAAACAGGAGTCCTGGAGGGACGGGGTGGGGGTGGGGGCTCCCGGGCTGCCTCCCCAAGCTCAGTTCGCCACCCTGCCCCAGGCCTTCCGGTAAGTCTGGTGCTTAGAGAGGCCCATTAGCCTGTGGGTCCATGGGCCTGTACAGCACTGGCACAGAGCAGCAGAGGGGAGGGAAGGTCTCTGGGGAGAGTCAGCTGAGGGTCTGCTCTCAGGGCCCAGAGGGGGGTCGGCCCTGCTCCAAACACATGGGGCTGAGCTCCAGCCCTAGCTGGCCGTCCTGCTGTCCTGGGCCCTGGGGTCCCCGGCCTGCCCCCGCCCTTCCTGCAGACGCATCAAGACGGCCCCGGGGAGAACGCAGGCTGGGTCCACTCCCACACCAGCACCCAAAGGCTCCTGGGACTGCCCTCACCAGGCAGTGCGCCAATGCGGAATCCTGGGGTGGGGTCCCTGCCCACCAGGGCTCCGTGCGGGCAGCGCTCCCAGGCCCCTGAAGCTTGGGCCCCTGGGGCCCCTCCCTCTGCCGACCACCGCAGGAAGTCTGGACAGGATGGCTCAGCAGTCCTGGGGAAATCGGGCTTATTAGCGACCCCCCAGCCCAGCCCCGCAGGTCGTCCGCTGAGCAGGGGGAGCCGCGGAGGGGCGTGGGCGGGAGTCTGGGCCATTAATCTGGGAACAAATGGCTCACCTCAGGCCTGGTATTTTCGCTTTTCTGAGTGTGGGGACGCAGGAGCGGATTGTGAGCGCTCTGCTGGAATCTGGCACGGCTGGGCCTGGAGAGCCGCCCCATGCTGGCGGCCATTCAGCCCCGCGAGCCCCTCGCTTTGGAGTTTCACTCAGCCGAGCACTCAATGGCTTCACAAAGCTGATTACAAGCTTCAGCGCATTCCTGAAGGAGCCGAGCTACGCAGGTGCAAGCGAGCCGAGGGAGCCCCTGATCCCAGGGCAGAATGGGACCAGCTGGGGACGCCGGACCACACAGGTCCAGCCTCTGCAGGCAGCAGGAAGCCTGCCTGGGAACGGGGGTCATTATCCGCCCAAGCCTGGACGCAGGGCAGGAGCAGGGCCTGAGTCCACCCTGCGAGGACCTGGGAGGATGAACAGTGCCATGTCTGTGGACTCAGCTCGGCACAGGCCCAGCTGCCCGTGTGCACCAGGGTAATGCTCGGCCTCCTGCGCGCCATCTCCTGTGCTCCCTCTCCTGTGCTGTCTTCTGTGCTCCATCTCCTGTGCTCCCTCTCCTGTGCTCCCTCTCCTGTGCTCATTCTCCCATGCTCCCTCTCCTGTGCTGTCTCCCTGTGCTCCATCTCCTGTGCTCTGTCTCCTGTGCTCCATCTCCTGTGCTCCCTCTCCTGTGCTCCATCTTCTGTGCTCCCTCTCCTGTGCTCCCTCTCCTGTGCTCCATCTCCTGTGCTCTATCTCCTGTGCTCCCTCTCCTGTGCTGTCTCCCTGTGCTCCATCTCCTGTGCTCTGTCTCCTGTGCTCGTTCTCCTGTGCTCCCTCTCCTGTGCTCCTCTCTCCTGTGCTCCCTCTCCTGTGCTCCCTCTCCTGTGCTCAGTCTCCTGTGCTCCCTCTCCTATGCTCCATCTCCTGTGCTCCGTCTCCTGTGCTCCAGCTCCTGTGCTCCGTCTCCTGTGCTCGTTCTCCTGTGCTCAGTCTCCTGTGCTCCCTCTCCTGTGCTCCGTCTCCTGTGCTCTATCTCCTGTGCTTGGCCTCCTGTGCTCAGCCTCCTTTACTCCATCTCCTGTCCTCATTCTCCTGTGCTCCATCCCTGTGCTCCATCTCCTGTACTAGGCCTCCTGTATTCCATCTCCTGTGCTCATTCTCCTGTGCTCGGCCTCCTGTGCTCCGTCTCCTGTGCTCCGTCTCCTGTCCTCATTCTCCTGTGCTCCATCTCCTGTGCTCCATCTATCTCCTGTGCTCCATCTCCTGTGCTCCATCTCCTGTGCTCCATCTCCTATGCTCTATCTCCTGTCCTCATTCTCCTGTGCTCCATCTCCTGTCCTCATTCTCCTATGCTCCGTCTCCTGTGCTCCATCTCCTGTGCTGTCTCCTGTGCTCCATCTCCTGTCCTCATTCTCCTGTGCTCCATCTCCTGTGCTCCATCTATCTCCTGTGCTCCATCTCCTGTGCTCCATCTCCTATGCTCTATCTCCTATCCTCATTCTCCTGTGCTCCATCTCCTGTGCTCTGTCTCCTGTCCTCATTCTCCTGTGCTCCATCTCCTGTGCTCCATCTATCTCCTGTGCTCCATCTCCTGTGCTCCATCTCCTATGCTCTATCTCCTGTCCTCATTCTCCTGTGCTCCATCTCCTGTCCTCATTCTCCTATGCTCCATCTCCTGTGCTCCATCTATCTCCTGTGCTCCATCTCCTGTGCTCCATCTCCTGTGCTCCATCTCCTGTGCTCCATCTCCTGTGCTCCATCTCCTATGCTCTATCTCCTGTCCTCATTCTCCTGTCCTCATTCTCCTATGCTCCATCTCCTGTGCTCCATCTCCTGTGCTCTGTCTCCTGTGCTCCATCTCCTGTCCTCATTCTCCTGTGCTCCGTCTCCTGTGCTTGGCTGCAGTGGCATTGATGGTACAATGGTGAGCATAGCTGCCTTCCTGTGCTTGGCCTCTGTGCTCGGTCTCCTGTGCCCCCAGCCCCTCCTTCTGCTGCCTTCTGTGCCCCAGCCCCAGCCAACCTGGGGTAGGGTGATGGGGGTGCGGGGACAGGCCAGGCCTGGGGGACAGGGCAAGCCTGGGGCTCCAGCACCTTCTGCATGCAGATGCTGGGTGGGCCTGAGGAGATGGGACAGGGGCCATGACCTCTGGCCCTGCCACTCAAGGGCTGAAAACCTAGCCTGACACTGCCGTGGAGGAAAAGCAAAGTGCAGGGGGAGGGTAGAGTGAGGAGAGGAGGGCTGGGAGGGCACTGGGCGAAGGGGAGAGGGGTGACGGGACCACCCTAGCAGCCCACCACTGGGGTCCCCCTTGCGGGGCCCAGGGAGCAGGGCTACAACCACGGTGTTTTGTCTGACAACTAATTTGAGCTCATGCGACCTCAGTGGGGGGCAGGAGACAGGGGGGAGCCCCCCCCACCCCCCGCAACCCTCTCTTTGCTCACCCACCGCCATCTCCTGGCCACTGCTTACTGGACGCTGGGTTCCAGCTCCACTCCCAGGTGAGCCTGGCTGCCTCACGGCCAGCAAGTGTGGGGCTGAGCACTCAGGGTGGGTGTCCAGGCACCGGGCAGGGCTGAGTCTGGGTGAGGTTGGGGGTGCCCGGGCAGGGCTGCTGCAGGGAGGGTTGGGGGCTCTGGGCATGTCCAGCTCCGGCCCAGGGATGCAGGGGGTGGGGGCTGGGTGTCCACGACTGCTCTGGAGTCCCTCTGCTCCTCCACGGGACCCTTGCAGGCTGCCCTCCGGGATCCTAAAGAAGACTCTCTGCTGTAGAGACCGAGGGTCGGCTTCAGGCAGAAGGTGGGGGACAGCAGCCCGGACCCCGATCTCCCCAAGTCCCTCCAGACCACCCCACTTCCTCCAGATCTCCTGAATGCCCCGGCCTCCCGGAGCTCCCCAGATCCCTGAGCTCCCTGGCCTCCCCGGACCCTGCTCCTGTTGGGCCTCTGTGATGTGGAGGCTAGGAAGGCCAGTGTGAGTGAGTGGACGTTGCAAGGACAGAGAGCAGGAGAGCTGCCCAGCACGTTCTCCTGTGCATCAGACTGTGCAGCTTCCGGGAACACTCGGGCCGGCTGCCCTGTGGGTTGTGCCTGTGCGCACCAACCTGCCTTCAGCCGCTGGCCCCACGTCCCTGCAGGCTGCAGCAGTATCTGCTGTCGGGTGTTGGGAGGGCCCCTGCGTTCACCCAGCACCCAGGAGTGACCTGCGCACTGTCGGTGTGGCCCCAAACCTCCTTGGGCCTAGGAGGGCCTTGCAGAGGCTCCCGGCCATTCTGGGCTCCCGCTGCTCCTGGGGGTCTCGAGGGAAGCTCAGACGGACAGACAGACAGACACGAACAGGGACTCTAACGCTACCGATGCCCCTACCCGAGCTGGGGCCGCCAACTGCTCACTGCGTTCCCTTGCTTCATCCCTTCTCTCCATTTCAACTCATTCCGTCTCACCCCTGTGTTGTGACCCAGTCATCTGCCTGCAATGGACCCTTGGAGCCACGAGGACCAGGCAGGACTCGGTGTCCAGGCCAGACCAAACAAACACTCAGGCCCCTTCGACTCAGCAACGTGAAGTTCTTTTCATTGACTCGTAAAAACGAGTTAATCATCGTCATGACTAGCACTGCACATGGCCCACATGGCACAAGGAGGGACAAAGGGAGGGAGGGAGGAGGAGAGAAAGAGAAAAGGAAGGAAGGAAGGGAGGGAAGGAAGGGAGGAGGGAAGGAAGGGAGAGGAGGGAGGAAGGAAGGAAAGGACAGAAGGAAAGAAGGAAGGAAGGAAGGAAGGAAGGAAGGAAGGAAGGAAGGAAGGAAGGAAGGAAGGAAGGAAGGAAGGAAGGAAGGAAGGAAGGAAGGAAGGAAGGAAGGAAGGAAGGAAAGGAAGGAGGGAAGGAAGGGAAGGAGGAAGGGAAGGGGAGGGAGGGAGGGAGGGAGAGAGAAGAGAGGAGAAGGAAGGAAGGAAGGAAGGAGAGGGAAGGAGAGGGAGGAGGAAGGAAGGAAAGAAGGACAGAAGGAAGGAAGGAAGGAAGGAAGGAAGGAAGGAAAGAAGGAAGGAGGGAAGGATGGAAGGAGGGAAGGAGGGAAGGGAGGAAGGGAGGGAGGGAGGGAGGGAGGGACGGAAAGAAGAGAGGAAGGAGGGAAGGAGCGGGGAGGAAGGGAAGGAAGGAAGGGGAAGGAAGGAGGGAAGGACAGAAGGACGGAAGGAGAGAGGGAGGAGGGAGGAGAAGGAGGGAGGGAGGGGGTCTTGTTTGTCCACACTGTTGTGTTTAGTGACAGTAGCCGGAGCCAAGTGGGAGGTGCAGACTGCAGGGAGGGGCCAGCGTCCAGGGGAGCAGCCGCAGCAACGCTCTGTGCTTTGAACTGAGTCCTTGGACAATCTCGTGAGCTTCTCGTGGTTCAATCCAGTTTGTCGCGGGAGAGGAGCTGGTCCCGCTGTGCGAGGCTGCGGCTCTCAGGATGCCCCCAGATGTGCCCGCTCAGGGCTGGCTTAGTCTAGGGGCTCACACCTGGGGGTGGGGTGCGAGGGCCCTTTGCTGCTGGACGCTCCGCCCACACCTCCATGAAGGGGGAAAGGCCAAACCAGCCCCAGAAAGAAGCCCACTCAGCGGCTGTGGAAGGCGCCCCCCTGGCCGTCTCCGTCTGCTCACTGCACTCCCTCTCGTCCCCTGCCGCGGTCACATGCTTCAAATACCCACCGACGAGATAATTCGGGATAAACAATCCCAGATGAGCTCCGTGAGGCCAGTGCTCCAGGCCAGGCCCGTGGCCTCGCCCGGGATTATCTCTGTCAGCTGCCCTGATTGAAAAAGCACCAGGACGCACAGAAATGTCTTATTACAAGATGTCCCCAAAGCAGATAAGAAGGCGAAGAGGCTCTCTCGCAAATGAGGCCTTATCTAGATTTTAATATGGCGGGAAGCAAATTGTCAGTGTTTCTGCAAGTTTGGCGAATCGTCCGCCTGGCAAACAGACGTTTCGAAGTTTCCATAAACCGAAGCAAACTCCTTAGCTTGCACATCCGCCACAAGCGCTTTGTTCTTTTCCTCCAAGCATGTTGCATAGAAAGAGAAAAAATATGATAAAACACAGGATTTATTGTGCTCCTCACTGAGCACCGGCAGGTGGACATGGCTGAGTAAAGCACAGTGTCCAGTGTGCATGAGCTGACACTCTACCGGTCCAGCCACACTCACTGGGCCCAGCTCCGCTCAATGGGTCCAGCCCTGCTCACTGGTCCAGCCACACTCACTGGTCCAGCCCCACTCACTGGTCCAGCCCCACTCACTGGTCCAGCCCCACTCACTGGTCCAGCCCTGCTCACTGGTCCAGCCACACTCACTGGGCCCAGCTCCGCTCAATGGGTCCAGCCCTGCTCACTGGTCCAGCCACACTCACTGGGTCCAGCCACACTCACTGGTCCAGCCACACTCACTGGGTCCAGCCACACTCACTGGGTCCAGCCCCCTCTCACTGGGTCCAGCCACACTCACTAGGTCCAGCTACACACACTAGGTTCAGCCACACTCAATGGTCCAGCCCCGCTCACTGGTCCAGCCCCGCTCACTGGTCCAGCCCCGCTCACTGGTCCAGCCCCGCTCACTGGGTCCAGCCCGGCTCACTGGTCCAGCCCGGCTCACTGGGTCCAGCCCGGCTCACTGATCCAGCCCCACTCACTGGGTCCAGCCCCGCTCACTGGTCCAGCCCCACTCACTGGTCCAGCCCCGCTCACTGGTCCAGCCCACTCCACTGGTCCAGCCCGGCTCACTGGGTCCAGCCCGGCTCACTGGTCCAGCCCCGCTCACTGGTCCAGCCCCGCTCACTGGTCCAGCCCGGCTCACTGGGTCCAGCCAGGCTCACTGGGTCCAGCCCGGCTCACTGGGTCCAGCCCGGCTCACTGGTCCAGCCCCTCTCACTGGTCCAGCCCGGCTCACTGGGTCCAGCCCGCTCACTGGTCCAGCCCCACTCCACTGGTCCAGCCCCGCTCACTGGTCCAGCCCCGCCACACTGGTCCAGCCCCGCTCACTGATCCAGCCCGGCTCACTGGTCCAGCCCGGCCTCACTGGGTCCAGCCCGGCTCACTTGTCCAGCCCGCTCACTGGGTCCAGCCCCGCTCACTGGTCCAGCCCGGCTCACTGGTCCAGCCCGCTCACTGGTCTAGCCCCGCTCACTGGTCCAGCCCCTCTCACTGGTCCAGCTCCGCTCACTGGTCCAGCCCCGCTCACTGGTCCAGCCCCGCTCACTGGTCCAGCCCCGCTCACTGGTCCAGCCCCGCTCACTGGTCCAGCCCGGGCTCACTGGTCCAGCCCCGCTCACTGGTCCAGCCCCGCTCACTGGTCCAGCCTGGCTCACTGGTCCAGCCCGGCTCACTGGTCCAGCCCGGCTCACTGGGTCCAGCCCGGCTCACTGGGTCCAGCCCGGCTCACTGGGTCCAGCCCGGCTCACTGGTCCAGCCCCGCTCACTGGTCCAGCCCCGCCACTGGTCCAGCCCCGCTCACTGGTCCAACCCGGCTCACTGGGTCCAGCCCGGCTCACTGGTCCAGCCCCCGCTCACTGGGTCCAGCCCGGCTCACTGGTCCAGCCCGGCTCACTGGGTCCAGCCCGGCTCACTCAGTCTGGCCTATGTCATGCTGGCCCTGAGGAAGCTCAGAGCTCGGACGCGAGCCCCGAACAGGCCCAGGTATCTGGGGCAACATGGATTCTGGCCGTTGCTGCCTCGGCTCAGGGCAGAGACGAGCTTCCTGGGTCTCCTTTCCCTCCGCGCTCAGGACCACTGAGCCGTGTCTGGGAGCCGATTCACAAACAGGACAGAGGGAAGAGCCGAGACCGTGGGTGAGCACAGACGGGAGCACTCAGAGCCGAGACCGTGGGTGAGCACAGACGGGAGCACTCAGAGCCGAGACCGTGGGTGAGCACAGACCGGAGCACTCACTGCCGAGGCCACTCGTGAGCACTGGAGCACTCACTGCCGAGGCCACGGGTGAGCACTGGAGCACTCAGAGACACGTGCACAGACCAAAACTGGTTCAGGCAGGTCTTGGGGACCAGGTGTGGTTCTGGGACTTTGAAGGAGGCTCAGTGGGGTTCAAAGCATGAGTCTTAAGCCCTGTTCTAATTCTCCGGCCCTGAACCAGACTTTGAGTTTGTGGCTGAAGCCATGAAGTGGGACGTGGTCCCTGGGTGCCTCAGGACACGGGCAGTGCTGGGTGGCACCAGGCTCAGAGCCAGCCCTGTACAGGCCGGGGGGCCCCTGCCCACCGGCTCAGACCTATGCCTGAAGCCCCATGTGGATGATCCAGTGGACGAGTGTGTGAAGGTGAGTGAAGGCATGAGTGTGCGCCTGAACGCACGTGTATGTGCACACACAGGAGCGTGCGTGAGTGGGATGCGGAGCATGACAGGACCGTGACTGCGTTGTTTTGGAAGTGTGTATCTGCATGTGTGCACATGAGTGTGGGTGTGCAAAGGTGTGAGCATGAATGGTGGAGTGTGCAAAACGTGAGAGTGAGTGAGGATGTGTGAGTGTGAGTGAATGTGCAAGTCAGCGTGCATGAAGCGTGTGTGAGTGTGTCACTGATAGGGTGAGCGTGAGAGTCTAAGAACATGGTGTGCAGGTCGAAACGAGAGGGCAGCGGGAAGGCCAGCCCCGAGGGTGCGCCCCTGCACTGCCTCGCGCGGCCTGGCTTCACGCGCTCTTCAGCAAGGCTCCAGCCTGGGCCACCCTCCACCCGGGCTGACTCACAGGCTCCTGGGACCCAGCGTGTTCCCTAAACAGCCCGGCCTGGGACATTCCCCGCCGTGATACACGCCATCCCCTAGCCAGCGGGTCTCCAGCGGGCCTTCGTGGCTAACAGGACAGGGAGGCGTCAGAGCCCAGCAGAGCCTGGACTCAGGGATGGGCAGACCCAGCCCCTCCACAGCGGGTGGAGCTCCCCCAGTTTAGCTTCTGTCTGGGGGCTGCCGCAGGTCAGGGCCAGACATCTGTCTTGGGGACAGGCCCCTAGTGACTCCCTCCTCCTGCTGTGGACCCAGCGCCTTGGGCAGCAATGCCTCACGGCTGGCGCTTCCCGCACCCGCTCTTGCCCATCCAGACCTAGATCCTGGGCCACCGTTTCCAGGAACCTCCTGGGCCACTTTCCCTGGCGCCTCTCCAGCCTGGCGTGCCGGATGCCCCAGACCTGAGGCCGTGGCGCCCATCCTGCAGCATGAGAGTGAGGTTTCCATTCACTGGTAGGCACCATCGCAAGGTGTCAGCCGTGGGGGCCACTCCCAGCTCTGCACAGGTGGAGAAAGGCTGAGGGCAGGACCCCGGGTGCCAGGCTGTGAACCTTGGGGGCTGTGGAGGTGGGGAGCCATCCTGCGGAAGGTGTGAGAGGTAAGACACCCTAAAGCAAGACTTCCTCGAAGAGCCAGGCATGGACCCAGGCCCAGAAAACCGCAGGGGCACCGAAGCGGCTCCCGCCTCCGAGGGACCCACCAGCTGCCGAGCAGACCTGCAGGTCCCCCTGGGTCGTTCAGGAGCGGACCCCCATGTGGTCCCCAGGGAACCCCCACGCGGTGAGCCTCCTTCAGCCCCCCACTCCTCCCGCTGACCCGTCCAGGGCCAGCCCCCAGCGCTCTGCCCGGTTCCTTTGACCTGTGGCCAGTCCCCTGCCCCCCTTCAGCCCTTCCACCTCACACGTCGTCCTCTGAAGTGATTCGGACAGACACATCAGACAGACACCACGCGGTCCGTCTGTCCCCGTGGGCCCCTGCCAGCTCTGGCCTTTCTGGCCCTCGGTGTGGCGGCTGCCATCGATCCCGAGTGGGAGAGCAAAGCCCTTTATTTCCGCCCGACGTCCAGCAGCTCCCGGCCATTGTGGGAAGCCTGTGTCCCCATTGGAAATCGATAGGCTGCGTGGTGTGACTGTCCCCGCCTGGTCCCGCCTACTGACCTGCAGACTTCTGCCGCGGGACAGGGACAGCGGAACAGAGAGGGTCGAAGTCAAGTCATTGGGGTTTGTTCTCTTGTCACAGCGGCTGCGGGATACGGAGAAGGCTGTGTCTGTTCTCCGGGGCTTCAGGCCGGGGGCGCTCCCAGCTCCCAGCTCCTTCATCACCTCCTCAGCCCCAGAGCCGCCTCACTCCCCTCTCAGAGCAGCCCTTTGCATCTGGGCCCTGAGTACTAAGCCTCGCTTGTAGTCCCCAATTCTCAGCGCCTGGAGGCTGCCCTCAGCTCACTCAGTCTCTGCCCCTTCACAGTCTGAGCAGAGCAGAGTGTGGCGCCTCCCTCAGGCTGCCTCAGGCGCTGCCGCCTGCAGGCTTCCCCTGAGGTGGCCGGTGGAGGGGCGGCTGGCCGTCCTCTGGAGCTCGCAGTGGACCGAGAGCTCAGCTGCGTTGCCCGTTCGTCTGCTGTTCACACGCTAGCAGACTCGTACACCCTCTTCCTGGTGCAGCGCGTCTCTGCCGAGGTTCTGGGTCTGGTGAAGGGGGCCACGACTTTCTTGCCCTTGTGTGTGTCCAGGGGGCTTCCTTAGAAACGGGCCAGAGTCTCCCCATCTCCCCGCCTGCCTGGGGTCTGGGGAGGGCAGATACATGCGGCCGTGGTGGGAACTTCCAGGGAAACTCTAGCTGAGTCGCCACGGCGAGTTTGGGTGTGTGAGTTTGGGTTCTAGAGAATCTGCTGTTGCGGGTGGGCACAGTGCTGGGGTCTGGCCTGGCCACCCGCCTCCCTGGTCTCAGACACCAGCTGCTGTTCGTACTCGACGTCTCCCTGAGCCTCTGTCCTCGACCCGGCTCTTCTCTCCGGCCTTTTCAGGGCACACGTCTTCTGTTCCTGCTGGGCTGTGCTCTCAGGCTGTCCGGAGGGTGGACAGTATAGACAGAGAGGGCGGGACGGCAACCGTCTCCACAGCCTCCCGCCCTGCTCTGCTCCCACAGAGGGAGAAAAACAGGTGCTGAAGCTCCTCTGGGCCTGGCCTCCTCCCACCCGTCTTCCCATCAGCTCCTCCCATCAGCTCCTCCTCTGGCTCCTCCCACCTGTCTTCCCATCAGGCTCCTCCTCTGGCTCCTCCCACCTGTCTTCCCATCAGGCTCCTCCCATCAGCTCCTCCTCTGGCTCCTCCCACCCGTCTCTCCCCCATCAGGCTCCTCCCATCAGCTCCTCCCCTGGCTCCTCCCACCCATCTCTCCCCATCAGGCTCCTCCCATCAGCTCCTCCTCTGGCTCCTCCCACCCATCTCTCCCCATCAGGCTCCTCCCCTGGCTCCTCCCCTATTAGGCTACTCCCCAAGATCCACCCCAAGTTCCTCCCCAGATTCCTCCCTGTCTTACTCTCCTAAAGAGGTTCCCCCCCCCAGCAGCCTCTCACACCTGTTTCATCTCACCACACAAACCTGTGACTTTTCCTCATGCACACCTGCCATCTCTCCTCACGCATACCTGCCTCTTCTCCTAACACACCTGCCTTCTCTTCACACACACACACCTGTCACCTCTCCTCACGCATACCTGCCTCTTCTCCTCACATACTTGCCTTCTCCTTCACACACACACACACCTGTCACCTCTCCTCACACATACCTGCCTCTCCTCCTCACATACCTGCCTTCTCTTCACATACACACACCTGTCACCTCTCCTCACGCATACCTGCCTCTTCCTCACACACCTGCCTTCTCTTCACACACACACACCTTACCTCTCCTCACACATACCTGCCTCTCCTCCCACACACCTGCCTTCTCTTCACACACACACACACTGTCACCTCTCCCTCACGCATACCTGCCTCTCCTCCTCACACACCTGCCTTCTCTTCACACACACACACACACCTGTCACCTCTTCTCACACACCTGTCACCTCTCCTCACGCATCTTGACACCTCACCTCACACACCTGACACATCTCATGTACACCCTTCATCTCCCTCATGCCCCTATCAACTCTCCTCACGCACACCTGCCTCTTCTCCTCACACACCTGCCACCTCTCCACATACACCTGTCACCTCGCCTCACACACCCGTTACCTCCACACACACACACACCTGCCTCTTCTCCTCATGCATACCTGTTACCTCTCCCCACACACCTGCCTTCTTTCCTCACACACCTGTCACCCCTCCCACACATCTGTCAGCTCTCCTCACACAGACCTCCCTCCTCTCCTTACACACACCCGTCACCTCTCCTCACTATCTTGTCACCTCTCCCCACAAACCTGCCTCCTCTCCTCACACACCTGTCACTCTCCTCACACACCTGTCACTCTCCTCACACCTGTCACTCTCCTCACACACCTGTCATCTCTCATCAAAGACCTGTCTCCTCTCCTCACACACCTGCTACGTCTCCCCACATACCTGCCCCCTTTCTCACACACACACCTGTCACCTCTCCCACACACCTATCACCTCCTCACACACACTTGCCAACTCTCCTCACATACCTGTCATCTCTCACACACACCTGCCTCCCGTTCTCACCCCAGTCTCTTCTTGCACATGCAGTGATGACAGATGAGCTTTACACAGCAGCTGCTCAGGGGCCCCTGGGGTCCTGGTCTGGCTCCTGCGCGTGGGGCCGCCAGAAGACGATGCTGTCTCTGCAGGGGCTGCAGGTCCCCAACAGTGTCCCTGTGCAGTGACGTATGGCCGCCCACACCACAGGCCACTCAGGGAAGGTGGCGAGGTGTCCTGGGAGCCCCTGATGAACTGCCCCTCCGCGACTGCTGTCCACACACCTACACTGTGTGTCCCTGTCTTGACAACTGAGGCAGGGAACAGTGACTCAAACCAAGCAGGGGTCCCATAATCGGGTCTCCCTTCTCTGGGTCCCCAGCCCAGGAAGCAGCGCCTGCATCTGAGAAGACCCTGTCCTGCATCCCCTACTGTCTGCTGCTCTGGAGGTCGGACCCTCAGCATCTTGGACCCCTAGGGTGCTGCACCAGGCGAACCCCAGAGAACAACGATACTCTGACGTGTGAGGCCAAGCAGCAAGCTCCGGCAACTGTCATGCAGATCCGTCATGCTGACCCTCATGCAGATCCCGTCACGCAGATCCCATCATGCAGATTCCATCATGTAGATCCTTGCGAGATCCCGGCATGCAGATCCCGTCATGCAGATCCTGCCATGCAGATCCCATCATGCAGATCCTATCATGCAGATCCCATCATGCAGATCCCATCATGTAGATCCCGTCATGCAGATCCCATCATGCAGATCCCGCATCAGTCCTGAGTTTTTGTCGATCATGCAGATCCCGTCATGCAGATCCCGTCATGCAGATCCCTGCATGCAGATCCATCATGCAGATCCCGTCATGCAGATCCTGTTATGCAGATCCCGTCATGCAGATCCCTTCAAGCAGATCCCATCTTGCAAATTCCATGTGCAGATCTCATCATGCAGATCCCGTCTTGCAAATTCCATGTGCAGATCCCATCATGCAGATCCTGTCATGCAGATCCCATCATGCAGATCCCATCATGCAGATCCTGTCTCATGTAGATCCCTTTATGTAGAGCCTGTCTAGATAGATCCCATCTCTGCAGAACTGTCTATGGAGAGCTGGTCATCAGATCCCTTCGGCACTGATTCTGCTCATCAGATCCTGTTCTCAGATCCCTCAGCGCTGATCCCATCATCAGATCCTGCTCTCAGATCCCTCTGCACAGATCCCGTCATCAGATCCTGTCCTCAGATCCCTTCACACAGAGCACCTCCCTTTGACTACGGCAAAGCCGACTGGTAGTTTCTGCATCTGCGCATTGATCCCTCATAGTCTGCACCTTGCTGCCTTTGACCTTCCGGGGGCTCTTCTGGTGGAGCACGGACATGTCTAAGACTCGAGGTGCAGCAAGGGAGTTGGGTCCTGAAGGACACTAGCTGGGAAGGGGCAGTGACCTCAGTCCAGACCCCAGCCCTGCTCTGACCCTGTCGGGGGCCTCCTGCCTGGCCTCCTGCCTGCCCCGCCCTCGCCCTACGTGGCCACCTGCTCACTCTGGAATTGACCCCGGCTGCAGCGTGTGGGGCAGGGGCTGAGCTGTGGATTCCACTCAGCCCTGTCCTGGTCCTGGCCTCTCCTGGGCCCCAGCTGAGGGAGTGGACCTGAGAGGGTGGACACAGTCAGGCTCACACAGGGTGCACGCACGCAGTCCCCGAGGAGACTCACTGAGTCCCCATGGGGTCCCCGAGGACGTCTGAGGGGAAGCCCCCTCCCCGTCCTGAGCCCTGCCCACGGGCTGCCCGGCTGTGCCCCTCAGAGACTTCAGGGATTCCTGGGATTACCAGCCGCCCCCGTCTCCCTCCTGAGGGGGCTGCCTGGGGACCCCAAGCTGCCCCAGCCTGGTTGCCCTGGGCACAAGTGGGGATGCCCGACGCCCACCAGAGCTGCAGCCCAGAGTGCCTTCACGGGACAGAGGAACATTTCCTGGGCTCTGAGCTGAGCTGGGGTCCCAGGAACAAGAGAGGGGCACCTTGCTGTGCTGTGACGATCGGCGCCCCTGCGCCCCTCATTGTCCTGGCTGTCCTCTCAGACCCACGGAGCTGGGGACTTCCTGGAGGAGGTGGACCCCAGGGACTAGCCCCTTCTGCAAAGTTCTGGCCTGCCCGGGGCACCCTCCCTCCTCCTGGCTCCCCGGCTGCTGAGGGCCCCTTCCCAGCGGGCTCTGAGGCAGGGACCCCACCATGCTCTGGGCAACAAGACAGAGAAGGCCTTGCCCTGAGATCCTGCCTGTCCCCACCTGGGGCCAGTAGAGGGTGTCTGTACCCCTCTACTACCCCGGGAGGCAGCCCTGCCCACATGACCTGCCTCCGCCAGACACAGCTTCCTGCTACCTGGGCCCGGGGCACGCCACAGGGGGTCCACCCCACACAGGGGTCCACCCACATAAGGGACCCACACACACAAGTGTCCACACACATAAGGAACCACACACACAAGGGACCCCACACACAAGGGTTCCCACACACACAAGTGTCCACACATAAGGGACTCCACACACATAAGGAACCCCTCACACAAGGGACCCCCACACAAGGGACCCCCCACACAAGGGACCCCCCACACAAGGGACCCCTCACACAAGGGACCCCCACACAAGGGACCCCCACACAAGGGACCCCTCACAAGGGGACCCTCACACAAAGGGACCCCCACACAAGGGACCCCCACAAGGGACCCCCACACAAGGGACCCCTCACACAAGGGACCCCCACACAGGGACCCTCACAAAGGGACTCCTCACACAAGGGACCCTCACACAAGGGACCCCCCCACACAAGGGACCCCTCACACAAGGGACCCCACACAAGGGACCCTCACACAAGGGACCCCCCCACACAAGGGACCCCCCACACAAGGGACCCCCCCCCACAAGGGACCCCACACAAGGGACCCCCCACACAAGGGACCCCTCACACAAGGGACCCCCACACAAGGGACCCACACACAGGGACCCCCCACAAGGGACCCCTCACAAGGGACCCTCACACAAGGGACCCCTCACACAAGGGACCCTCACACAAGGGACCCCCCACACAAGGGACCCCTCACAAGGGACCCCCCACACAAGGGACCCCTCACACAAGGGACCCCTCACACAAGGGACCCCTCACACAAGGGACCCTCACACAAGGGACCCCTCACACAAGGGACCCCACACACAAGGGACCCTCACACAAGGGTCCCCCACAAGGGACCCCCCCACACAAGGGACCCCACACAAGGGACCCCTCACACAAGGGACCCCCACACAAGGGACCCCTCACAAGGGTTCCCCCACACAAGGGACCCCCACACAAGGGACCCCTCACACAAGGGACCCCCTCACACAAGGGACCCCCACACAAGGGACCCCTCACACAAGGGACCCCACACAAGGGACCCCCACACAAGGGACCCCCACACAAGGGACCCCACACACAAGGGACCCCACACAAGGGACCCCCACACAAGGGGACCCCCACAAGGGACCCCTCACACAAGGGACCCCCCACACAAGGGACCCCCACACAAGGGACCCCCCACACAAGGGACCCCTCACAAGGACCCCCACACAAGGGACCCTCACACAAGGGACCCCCCACAAGGGACCCCACACACAAGGGCTTCCCCACACAAGGGACCCCCCACACAAGGGACCCCCACACAAGGGACCCCCACACAAGGGACCCCACACAAGGGACCCCTCACACAAGGGGACCCCCCACAAGGGACCCCACACAAGGGACCCTCACACAAGGGCCCCCTCACACAAGGGGACCCCTCACACAAGGGACCCCTCACACAAGGGACCCCCACACAAGGGACCCCTCACACAAGGGACCCCACACAAGGGACCCCCCACACAAGGGACCCCTCACACAAGGGACCCTCACACAAGGGACCCCTCACACAAGGGACCCCCCACACAAGGGACCCCCACACAAGGGACCCCCCACACAAGGGACCCCTCACAAGCCCACAAGGGACCCCCACACAAGGGACCCCTCACACAAGGGACCCCCACACAAGGGACCCCCCACACAAGGGACCCCTCACACAAGGGACCCCTCACACAAGGGTTCCCCCACACAAGGAACCTCCATGAGCCATGCAGGCACCCATAGCCAGCAGCCGGCTGTGGTGTGGACCAGGGCACCCGGGTCGGTCCCTGATGCAGAGCACAGAGGGGCCCCAGAGGCAGCTCTTTGTGCAGGTCAGGATGAAGCCCCCAAACCATCCCCGGGTGCAGGTAGGCCTGTCCCCACTGGCCGCACTGCCCTCCTGGGTGCCCGTGGCGGTGCTGACCATCCAGGCCCCCCTGTGCACCAGCCGTCTGGGACCCAGGAGCTCGCCATGGGCAGCCGCCGAGAGGCGGCGGGAGCAGGCCCCGGGAAAGCTGGTGGTGGGCAGGCGGCAGTGTGGGCATAAGCGCCCGCTGGGCGGGCCAGGGTGGCTCCACGCCAGCCGCCCGCAGCACCACGGGCCTGTTTGCCAAACTCGGCGCTTTCCGTAATTATACACAGAATGTATTTTAACCAAATACACAAAGAAAAATTTGATAATGCCACTTAGGGTCTAGATTTAACTTAAACTACTACTTAGTCGCTCTCTCTTAATAGGGGCTAAAAGGAAATTTTATGACAACATTATCAGTAGCATTTTGCTGATAATTAGAATAACAATAATAATACCGAGATATTTTTTCCCGTAATAATGGTGTTATTAATGAGATTTTTATGAAAGACAGACTTCTTCGGTATAATTATGAAAATTGATCTTTTGCATTTTACTTATTCACTGAAATCAGATAAGTAGCTTAACTACATGTATTATTTCTAATAAATATTCAAAAGAATGCATTTAAACAAGGCTCCTCATTCTATTCTTGCTCATATTCCTTGCATTTAAATAAAAGTGTAATTGCTCTGCTTTTTAAACTGCTAGTTTGGATTAGCTGTCCGACCTGTGCAGTGTAGCTGTTTGCTGTTTGCATTTTTAATAGCTTTATTACCATTTGGTGAAGCCTTAATTTCTGACTCCTTGAAGAGTCTGCCTTTAAGTCAGCACTACAATTTAACCAGCAATAATCTGTCAAGATGAGATAAAGGCCCACACCAGATGAAGCGCAGTATTTGCCTGGTGCTCTCTGTCATTGTTAAAGGCAAGATCCGAGTATGTCAAAATGTAACCTCTGAAAGTTTGCTAAACTTTGCAGCATAATTTTACACTTCATGTTTTTAATCAATGGCTCCTGGAGGCATTATCTCCAGCCCTGGGAAGGCGATAGACCCCGAGTCTGCGTGACGGCGGATACACACTGCAGCGGGTGTGTGTGTGTGTGTGTGTCCACGTGGGCATGTTTGTGCATGTGTCCAAACAGTCTGTGTTCCTGTATGTCCTTGTGTGTTGTGCCTTTTCATACCTGCCTATGTATGTCTGTGGGTTCACATGGGACCGTGTAAGTGTGTATATTGGTGTGTGTGCTCATGTTTGTGCACCAGCCACATGTGTTCACAGACCGTTTTTGTTTGCTGTGTTACATGGGACTGTGTGTATATCCATGTGTGTGCTCATGTTTGTGCACCATCCACATGTGTTCACTTGGTACCATGTGTGTATATCATGTGTGTGTGCTCATGTTTGTGCACCATCCACATGTGTTCACATGGGACCATGTGTGTATTTCCGTGTGTGTGCTCATGTTTATGCATCATCCACATGTGTTCACATGGGACCGTTTAAGTGTGTATATCTGTGTATGTGCTCATGCTAATGCAGCAGCCACATGTGTTCACATGGGACCGTGTGTGTATATTCGTGTGTGGCGCTCATGTTTATGCATCATCTACATGTGTTCACATGGGACCATCTAAGTGTGTATATCTGTGTGTGTGCTCATGCTTATGTACCATCCCACATGTGTTCACATGGGACCGTGTGTATATCCGTGTGTGGCTCATGTTTGTCATCCCTGTGTTCAGGGCATGTGTGTATATCCGTGTGTGTGCTCATGTTTGTGCACCATCCACATGTGTTCACATGGGACCATGTGTGTGTATATCCGTGTGTGTGCTCATGCTTATGCACCATCCACATGTGTTCACATGGGACCGTGTGTATATCCGTGTGTGTGCTCATGTTTGTGCACCATCCACATGTGTTCACATGGGACCGTGTGTGTATATCCGTGTGTGCTCATGCTTATGCACCATCCACATGTGTTCACATGGGACCGTGTGTGTATATCTGTGTGTGTGCTCATGTTTGTGCACCATCCACATGTGTTCACATGGGACCATGTAAGTGTGTATATCCATGTGTGTGCTCATGTTTCTGCACCATCCACATGTTTTCACATGGGACCATGTGTGTATATCCGTGTGTGTGCTCATGCTTATGCATCATCCACATGTGTTCACATGGGACCGTGTGTGTATATTCTGTGTGTGCTCTGTTGCTCCTGTGTTCACAGGGTCTGTGTGTATAACCGTGTGTGTGCTCATGTTTATGCACCATCCACATGTGTTCACAGGTCTCTGCGTGTCCATGTGTCCACGTTAGTGGGGAGTCTATGTATTTTCAGGCATGGTTGCCTTGTCCGTGCACATGCCGAAGTGTTAACGTGTAGGTGTGATCATGTGTGTGGCCCGCCTGGCAGAGACAGCACCTTATACTGAGTGGCAGAGACCACAGCTGTCGCCACAGTTGTTTGGAAGGCCTGTCCAGGTGGGTGTGGAGCGACACGGGGAGCCTGTGCACCCACCAGCCCAGGCCAGCCGGTGCTGCCTCCGCCACCCCACAGTCCCCCTGACCCATCTGCAGCTTTCGTGCCTATTGAGCTGAGGAGCTTTGCAGTCAGGACACAGCAGGTGTGGCCTAGGAAGTCCAGCAGTGGGCGTTCACGCTCCGACCTCCTCTAGCGCCCTCAGAGACACCAGGCAAGCGGCGTTTATCCTGTGTCACACATGCCTGAGCCAGAACCCACTAGGACGTCACCCCGAAGACATCTGTGAGTTCTTGGTCCTAGCCCCCAGATGGCATACGTGTCTGTCAACCCGGGTGGGGCCACGTGTGAGTCTCTCAGCCCTGGGTACCCCGGGTGGGGTCATGTGTGAGTCTGTCAGCCCTGGGTACCCCGAGTGGGGCCACGTGTGAGTCTGTCAGCCCTGGGTAGCCCCGGATGGGGCCACGTGTGAGTCTGTCAGCCCTGGGTAGTCCCGGATGGGGTCACGTGTGAGTCTGTCAGCCCTGGGTACCACCGGATGGGGCCACGTGTGAGTCTGTCAGCCCTGGGTACCCCAGGTGGGGTCACGTGTGAGTCTGTCAGCCCTGGGTACTCCCGGATGGGGTCACGTGTGAGTCTGTCAGCCCTGGGTACCCCGGGTGGGGCCACGTGTGAGTCTGTCAGCCCTGGGTACCCCAGGTGGGGCCACGTGTGAGTCTGTCAGCCCTGGGTACCCCGGGTGGGGCCACGTGTGAGTCTGTCAGCCCTGAGTACCCCCGGATGGGGTCACATGTGAGTCTGTCAACCCTGGGTACCCCGGGTGGGGTCACGTGTGAGTCTGTCAGCTCTGGGTCCCCGGGTGGGCCACGTGTGAGTCTGTCAACCCTGGGTACCCCAGATGGGGTCATGTGAGTCTCTCAGCCCTGGGTACCCCGGGTGGGGCCATGTGTGAGTCTGTCAGCCCTGGGAACCCCCGGGTGGGGCCACGTGTGAGTCTGTCAGGCCCTGGGCGGCAGGCACCACCTGTGGGGTTTCCCCTTGCCGCTTTCCCCATGGGTCCCGGAACTCCAGAGCCTCCCGCCCGGCCCCATGTGTTGTCTCTGGGTGCTCCGATGCTGAAGCTTCCTGAGGCACTTGCTCCCTCTGATGCTTCTGGCTGAATCTCTGTGACGTGCTGTGGGGTCCCCGGGTCAGGGGCTCTGGCCCTCGGCTTGTGGAGATCTGGTTCTTCGTGCCTGTTTCCTTCCCACTCAGCGTCTGTGGAGCTCCTCGGGCCAGCACATGGCGCAACTGCACAGCCGGGCCTCTTAGTTGTCACACTTGTGTGTAAAAGGCGAAAGATTTGTGCGATCTGAGAGAAGCCAGAGTTTTGTGTCGGAATACGAGGAGGTGCGCACGGCTCTCCGCCCACGGTTACAATTGCCCCGTTGTGCCACACACGCAGGTTTTGTGGTGTCGCACTCCCCGTTGTTCTCTGGCCATCCCAGGCATCAAGAGCCCGTGGCTAGCCCCCAGGGCGTGTCTCCACGGCACAGTCAGGCCTTGTAGCCAGTGGCTCGGGGCTGCTCCTGCCCCATGTGACCCGGAGCCTTCCTGTGCGTCGCCTGACCGTGGTGGCTGCGCCGTGTCAGTCTCTCTGGGAAAGCGTGAGTGAGGGCAGCTGCTCCGCTTTGGACGCTGCTTCTTCAGGCTTGGAATGGGCTCAGGCCCGGCGTCTCCTCCCTCTCCCTGCAGCGCACGGTCCACATTTGCTCTGGAGAAAAGAGGCAGAGCAGAGGCAGAACCGCTCCCAAAGCAAAGCCTGCAGGTTCCGGCCTCTGCATGAGGGGCGCTCCTGTCTGCGGAGGGGCTGCACAGCCGGTACCTCCTGGCCAGAGTCCGCAGAGGAGAGCAGGAAAGTTAAGATGAACCTGATGTCTGGGGCCTTGTTCTGGGGCCCCTTTCCACATGCACCTGGCCGTGCCTCACCGTGGCCTCAGGCAAGGCCCACGCAGGCCACGCGTGCAGGGATAAGCCCAGTGGGGCAGGCAGGTCTGTAGCAACAGGCTTGCGGGATTGGCCAGTGGCCCAGGACGGGAACAGCTCCGGCCCCATGGACACTTCCTTCTCTGGGGAGAAGCCCTGGGCTGACACAGAGTGGCGGGGCAGTGGGCTTCAGCACTGCAGGAAGGGAGGCCACCAGCTGGACCGTGGCCACCCCTGCTCTGATCACCACATGTGTCTTGGCGCAACCCAGTGCCCGAGCAGGCCCAGCCGTGGTGCTCCAGCACCCGGGAAGACTCAGGAGCCCGCAGTGCCCCAGCCCAGACCGAGGGCAGTGGAAGGGGGCTCCTCTGTGGGGACTCCAGGCTCAGGGAGGGAAGTAGGGTCCCAGCGTCCAGGTCAGTCTGTACAGGGATGGGGTGGGACGAGTCCAGTGCAGAGGCGGGTCCTGAGCTATGCCTGAGGAAGGGCCTGATGGGGGAGCTGCAGGACAGGGGGCTGAGCAGGGGATTGAGCGTGTGTGTCTGTGGCGCTGTGTGTGCCTGCCCCCAGAGTGAGTGTCCGTGCTCCTGCACCGGGAGTGTCCGTGCTCCTGCACCGGGTGGTCTGTGCTCCCACACCGGGAGTGTCCGTGCTCCCACACCGGGTGTGTTTGTGCTCCTACACTGGGTGTGTCCGTGCTCCTACACCAGGTAGTCTGTGTTCCTACACCGGGTGGTCTGTGCTCCTACACCAGGTAGTCTGTGCTCCCTACACCGGGTGGTCTGTGCTCCTACACCGGGTG
This sequence comes from Cryptotis parvus, assembly GCA_021461705.1. Taxonomy (NCBI): domain Eukaryota; kingdom Metazoa; phylum Chordata; class Mammalia; order Eulipotyphla; family Soricidae; genus Cryptotis; species Cryptotis parvus. The sequence continues at coordinate 22,778 of JAJIBD010007228.1, read as the reverse complement.
TGTCTGTGCTCCTACACCGGGTGTGTTCGTGCTCCTACACCAGGTGGTCTGTGCTCCCACACCGGGAGTGTCCGTGCTCCTGCACCGGGTGGTCTGTGCTCCTACACCGGTAGTGTCCGTGCTCCCACACCGGGTGTGTTTGTGCTCCGACACTGGGTGTGTCCGTGCTCCTACACCAGGTAGTCTGTGCTCCTACACCGGGTGGGTCTGTGCTCCTACACCAGGTGTGTCTGTGCTCCTACACTGGGTGTGTCCGTGCTCCTACACCAGGTAGTCTGTGCTCCTACACCGGGTGGTCTGTGCTCCTACACCGGGTGTGTCTGTGCTCCACACAGGTGTGTTGGCCACCGGGTGGTCTGTGCTCCCACACCGGGAGTGTCCGTGCTCCTGCACCGGGTGGTCTGTGCTCCTACACCGGGAGTGTCCGTGCTCCCACACCGGGTGTGTTTGTGCTTCTACACTGGGTGTGTCCGTGCTCCTACACCAGGTAGTCTGTGCTCCTACACCGGGTGGTCTGTGCTCCTACACCAGGTGTGTCTGTGCTCCCTACACTGGGTGTGTCCGTGCTCCTACACCAGGTAGTCTGTGCTCCTACACCGGGTGGTCTGTGCTCCTACACCAGGTGTGTTTGTGCTCCCACACCGGGAGTGTCCGTGCTCCTGCACCGGGAGTGTCCGTGCTCCTACACCAGGAGTGTCCGTGCTCCTACACCAGGTGTGTCTGTGCTCCTACACCGGGAGTGTCCGTGCTCCTGCACCAGGTAGTCTGTGCTCCCACACCAGGTGTGTCTGTGGAGCACTGTGTGTCCTGCGCCCAGAGGGAGTGTCCGTGCTCCTGCACCGGGTGGTCTGTACTCCTACACCGGAGTGTCTGTGCTCCTACACCGGTGGTCTGTGCTCCCACCCGGTGGTCTGTGCTCCTACACCGGGTGTGTTTGTGCTCCCCACACCGGGTGGTCTGTGCTCCCACACCGGGTGTGTTTGTGCTCCCACACCGGGAGTGTCCGTGCTCCTACACCGGAGTGTCCATGCTCCTACACCAGGTAGTCTGTGCTCCCACACCAGGTGTGTTTGTGCTTCCACACCGGAGTGTCCGTGCTCCTACACCAGGTAGTCTGTACTCCCACACCAGGTGTGTCCGTGCTCCTACACCGGGTGTGTCCGTGCTCCTACACCAGGTAGTCTGTGCTCCACACCGGGTGGTCTGTGCTCCTACACCGGTGTGTTTGTGCCCCACACCGGTGTATCCGTGCTCCTACACGGGTGTGTCGTGCCCACACTGGGTGTTCTGTGGCGCACTGTGTGTGCCTGTGCCCAGACGGAGTGTCCATGCTCCTACACCGGGTGGTCTGTGCTCCCACACCAGGTGTGTTTGTGCTCCCACACCGGGAGTGTCGTGTCCTACACCGGTGGTCTGTGCTCCTAACCGGGTGGTCTGTGCTCCTACACCGGCTGGTCTGTGCTCCACACCAGGTGGTGTGCTCCCACACAGGTGTGTTTGTGCTCCCACACCGGGTGTCTGTGCTCCTACGGTGTGTCGTGGTTTGTGCTCTACACAGGTGTGTCTGTGCCTACACCGGGTGTGTTCGTGTTTTGTGCTCTTACACAGGTGTGTCTGGTCTACACCGGGTGTGTCCGTGCCTACACCGGGTGTCTGTGCTCATACACCAGGTGTGTCTGTGCTCTACACGAGTGTGTCGTGTCCTACACCAGAGGTCTGTGCTCCTACACTAGTTGTTCGGCTCCCACACAGGTGTGTCCGTGCTCCTACACCGGTGGTCTGTGTTCCCACACCAGGTGTGTTTGGCCCCACACCGGGTGTGTCTGTACTCTACACCGGTGGTCTGTGCCCCACACCAGGTGTGTTTGTGCTCCCACACCGGGGTGTCTGTGCTCCAACAGGTGGTCTGTGCTCCACACCAAGTGGTCTGTGCTCCTACCCGGTGTGTCCGTGCTCTACCCGGTGTGTCCGTGCTCCTACACCAGGTGTGTCTGTGCCCTACACCGGTGTGTCTGTGCTCCTACACCAGGTGGTCTGTGCTCCTACACAGGTGTGTCTGTGCTCTACACCGAGTGTGTCGTCTACACGGGTGTGTCTGTGCTCCTAACAGGTGGTCTGTGCTCTACAGGTGTGTCTGTGCTCCTACACTGGGTGTGTTTGTGCTCCACCCGGGTGTCCGTGTCTAACTGGTGTGTCTGTGCTCCTACACTGGGTGTGTCTGTGTCCTAACCAGGTGGTCTGGCTCCTACACCGGGTGTGTGTGCTCAACTGGGTGTGTTTGTGCTCCTACACCGGGTGTCGTGTCACACTGGGTGTGTCTGTGCTCCACACTGTGTTGTTCCAGGTGGTGGCCTAACGGTGTGTCTGTGCTTGGTGTGTTGTGCCCTAAGGTGTGTCCGTGTTAATGGGTGTTTGTGCTCCTACACTGGGTGTGTCTGTGCTCCTACACCAGGTGTGTCCGTGCTCCTACACTGGGTGTGTCCGTGCTCTACACCATGTAGTCTGTGCTCCTACACCGGTGGTCTGTGCCCAACCGGTGTGTCTGTGCTCCTACAAGGGTGTGTTGTGCTCAACGGGTGTGTCCGTGCCCTACACTGGGTGTCTGTGCTCCTACACTGGGTGTGTCTGTGCTCCTACACCAGGTGTGTCTGTGCTCCTACACTGGGTGTGTCCGTGCTCCTACACCATGTAGTCTGTGCTCCTACACCGGGTGGTCTGTGCTCCTACACCGGTGTGTCTGTGCTCCTACACAGGGTGTGTTCGTGCTCCTACACCGGGTGGTCTGTGCTCCCACACCGGAGTGTCCGTGCTCCTGCACCGGTGGTCTGTGCTCCTACACCGGAGTGTCCGTGCTCCCACACGGGTGTGTTTGTGCTCCTACACTGGGTGTGCCGTGCTCCTACACCAGGTAGTCTGTGCTACAGGGTGGTCTGTGCCACACCAGGTGTGTCTGTGCTCCTACACTGGGTGTGTCCGTGCTCCTACACCAGGTAGTCTGTGCTCCTACACCGGGTGGTCTGTGCTCCTACACCAGGTGTGTTTGTGCTCCCACACCGGGAGTGTCCGTGCTCCTGCACCGGAGTGTCCGTGCTCCTACACCAGGAGTGTCCGTGCTCCTACACCAGGTGTGTCTGTGCTCCTACACCGGAGTGTCCGTGCTCCTGCACCAGGTAGTCTGTGCTCCCACACCAGGTGTGTCTGTGGAGCACTGTGTGTGCCTGCGCCCAGAGGGAGTGTCCGTGCTCCTGCACCGGGTGGTCTGTACTCCTACACCGGGAGTGTCTGTGCTCCTACACCGGGTGGTCTGTGCTCCCACACCGGGTGGTCTGTGCTCCTACACCGGTGTGTTTGTGCTCCCACACCGGGTGGTCTGTGCTCCCACACCGGGTGTGTTTGTGCTCCCACACCGGGAGTGTCCGTGCTCCTACACGGGAGTGTCCATGCTCCTACACCAGGTAGTCTGTGCTCCCACACCAGGTGTGTTTGTGCTTCCACACCGGGAGTGTCCGTGCTCCTACACCAGGTAGTCTGTACTCCCACACCAGGTGTGCCGTGCTCTACACCGGGTGTGTCCGTGCTCCTACACCAGGTAGTCTGTGCTCCTACACCGGTGGTCTGTGCTCCTACACCGGTGTGTTTGTGCTCCCACACCGGGTGTATCCGGCTCCACCCGGTGTGTCCGTGCCCTACACTGGGTGTGTCTGTGGCGCACTGTGTGCCTGTGCCCAGACGGAGTGTCCATGCTCCTACACCGGGTGGTCTGTGCTCCCACACCAGGTGTGTTTGTGCTCCCACACCGGAGTGTCCGTGCTCCACACCGGTGGTCTGTGCTCCACACCGGGTGGTCTGTGCTCCTACACCGGCTGGTCTGTGCTCCTACACCAGGTGGTCTGTGCTCCCACACCAGGTGTGTTTGTGCTCCCACACCGGTGTCTGTGCTACACCGGGTGTGTTCGTGTGTTTGTGCTCTTACACCAGGTGTGTCTGTGCTCCTACACCGGTGTGTTCGTGTGTTTGTGCTCTTACACCAGGTGTGTCTGTGCTCCACACCGGGTGTGTCCGTGCTCTACACGGGTGTGTCTGTGCTCATACACCAGGTGTGTCTGTGCTCCTACACCGAGTGTGTCCGTGCTCCTACACCAGGAGGTCTGTGCTCCTACACTAGTGTGTTCGTGCCCCACACCAGGTGTGTCCGTGCTCACACCGGTGGTCTGTGTTCCCACACCAGGTGTGTTTGTGCTCCCACACCGGTGTGTCTGTACTCCTACACCGGTGGTCTGGCTCCCACACCAGGTGTGTTTGTGCTCCCACACCGGTGTGTCTGTGCTCCACACAGGTGGTCTGTGCTCCTACACCAAGTGGTCTGTGCTCCTACACCGGGTGTGTCCGTGCTCCTACACCGGTGTGTCCGTGCTCCTACACCAGGTGTGTCTGTGCTCCTACACCGGTGTGTCTGTGCTCCTACACCAGGTGGTCTGTGCTCCTACACCAGGTGTGTCTGTGCTCCTACACCGAGTGTGTCCGTGCTCCTACACCGGTGTGTCTGTGCTCCTACACCAGGTGGTCTGTGCTCCTACACCGGTGTGTCTGTGCTCCTACACTGGGTGTGTTTGTGCTCCTACACCGGTGTGTCCGTGCTCTACACTGGGTGTGTCTGTGCTCCTACACTGGGTGTGTCTGTGCTCCTACACCAGGTGGTCTGTGCTCCTACACCGGGTGTGTCTGTGCTCCTACACTGGGTGTGTTTGTGCTCCTACACCGGGTGTGTCCGTGCTCCTACACTGGGTGTGTCTGTGCTCCTACACTGGGTGTGTCTGTGCTCCTACACCAGGTGGTCTGTGCTCCTACACCGGGTGTGTCTGTGCTCCACACTGGGTGTGTTTGTGCTCCTACACCGGTGTGTCCGTGCTCCTACACTGGGTGTGTCTGTGCTCCTACACTGGGTGTGTCTGTGCTCACACCAGGTGTGTCCGTGGTCTACACTGGGTGTGTCCGTGCTCTACACCAGTAGTCTGTGCCCTACACCGGTGGTCTGTGCTCCTACACCGGTGTGTCTGTGCTCCTACACAGGGTGTGTTCGTGCTCTACACCGGTGTGTCGTGCTCCTACACTGGGTGTCTGTGCTCCTACACTGGGTGTGTCTGTGCTCCTACACAGGTGTGTCTGTGCTCCTACACTGGGTGTGTCCGTGCTCCTACACCATGTAGTCTGTGCTCCTACCGGTGGTCTGTGCTCCTAACGGTGTGTCTGTGCCCTACACAGGGTGTGTTCGTGCTCTACACCGGTGGTCTGTGCTCCCACACGGGTGTCCGTGCTCCTGACGGTGGTCTGTGCTCCTACACCGAGTGTCCGTGCTCCCACACCGGTGTGTTTGTGCTCCTACACTGGGTGTGTCCGTGCTCTACACAGGTAGTCTGTGCTCCTACACCGGTGGTCTGTGCCCACACCAGGTGTGTCTGTGCTCCTACACTGGGTGTGTCCGTGCTCTACACCAGGTAGTCTGTGCTCCTACACGGGTGGTCTGTGCTCCTACACCAGGTGTGTTTGTGCTCCCACACCGGAGTGTCCGTGCTCCTGCACCGGGGTGTCCGTGCTCTACACAGGAGTGTCCGTGCTCTACACCAGGTGTGTCTGTGCTCCTACACCGGGGTGTCCGTGCTCCTGACCAGGTAGTTGTGCCCCACACAGGTGTGTCTGTGGAGCACTGTGTGTCCTCGCCAGAGGGGTGTCCGTGCTCCTGCGGGTGGTCTGTACTCCTACACCGGGGTGTCTGTGCTCACACCGGGTGGTCTGTGCTCCCACACCGGGTGGTCTGTGCTCCTACACCGGTGTGTTTGTGCTCCCACCGGTGGTCTGTGCTCCCAACGGGTGTGTTTGTGCTCCCACACCGGGAGTGTCCGTGCTCACGGGGTGTCCATGCCTACACCAGGTAGTCTGTGCTCCCACACCAGGTGTGTTTGTGCTTCCACACCGGAGTGTCCGTGCTCCTACACCAGGTAGTCTGTACTCCCACACCAGGTGTGTCCGTGGCTCCTACACCGGGTGTGTCCGTGCTCCTACACCAGGTAGTCTGTGCTCCTACACCGGGTGGTCTGTGCTCCTACACCGGGTGTGTTTGTGCTCCCACACCGGGTGTATCCGTGTTCCTACACCGGTGTGTCCGTGCCCCTACACTGGGTGTGTCTGTGGCGCACTGTGTGTGCCTGCTGCCCAGGCGGAGTGTCCATGCTCCTACACCGGTGGTCTGTGCTCCCACACCAGGTGTGTTTGTGCTCCCACACCGGGAGTGTCCGTGCTCCTACACCGGTGGTCTGTGCTCCTACACCGGGTGGTCTGTGCTCCTACACCGGCTGGTCTGTGCTCCTACACCAGGTGGTCTGTGCTCCCACACCAGGTGTGTTTGTGCTCCCACACCGGTGTCTGTGCTCCCTACACCGGTGTGTTCGTGTGTTTGTGCTCTTACACCAGGTGTGTCTGTGCTCCTACACCGGGTGTGTTCGTGTGTTTGTGCTCTTACACCAGGTGTGTCTGTGCTCCTACACCGGTGTGTCCGTGCTCCTACACCGGTGTGTCTGTGCTCATACACCAGGTGTGTCTGTGCTCCTACACCGAGTGTGTCCGTGCTCCTACACCAGGAGGTCTGTGCTCCTACACTAGTGTGTTCGTGCTCCCACACCAGGTGTGTCCGTGCTCCTACACCGGGTGGTCTGTGTTCCCACACCAGGTGTGTTTGTGCTCCCACACCGGGTGTGTCTGTACTCCTACACCGGTGGTCTGTGCTCCCACACCAGGTGTGTTTGTGCTCCCACACCGGGTGTGTCTGTGCTCCTACACCAGGTGGTCTGTGCTCCTACACCAAGTGGTCTGTGCTCCTACACCGGTGTGTCCGTGCTCCTACACCGGTGTGTCCGTGCTCCTACACCAGGTGTGTCTGTGCTCCTACACCGGTGTGTCTGTGCTCCTACACCAGGTGGTCTGTGCTCCTACACCAGGTGTGTCTGTGCTCCTACACCGAGTGTGTTCGTGCTCCCTACACCGGTGTGTCGTGCTCCAACAGGTGGTGGCTCGGTGTGTGTTACATGGGTGTTTGTGCCCTAAGGGTGTGTTGTGGTTGGGTGTGTGCTAGGTGGTTTGTGCCTAGTGTGTGCTCTACGTTGTGAGGTGTGGTTGGTGTGAAGGGTTGGTGGTGTGTGCGAGTGTGTCCGTGCTCCACACCGGTGTGTCCGTGCTCCTACACCAGGTGGTCTGTGCTCCTACACCGGTGTGTCTGTGCTCCTACACTGGGTGTGTTTGTGCTCCTACACCGGGTGTGTCCGTGCTCCTACACTGGGTGTGTCTGTGCTCCTACACTGGGTGTGTCTGTGCTCCTACACCAGGTGTGTCCGTGCTCCTACACCAGGTATGTCCGTGTGTTTGTGCTCTTACACCCTCCGTGCTCCTACACCGGTGTGTCTGTGCTCCTACACCGGTGTGTCTGTGCTCCTACACCAGGTGGTCTGTGCTCCTACACCAGGTGTGTATGGTCCTACACCGGGTGTGTCCATGCTCCTACACCGGTGTGTCCGTGCTCCTACACCAGGTGGTCTGTGCTCCTACATTGGGTGTGTTTGTGCTCCTACACTGGGTGTGTCCGTGCTCCCACACCGGAGTGTCCATGCTCCTACACCGGTGTGTCTGTGCTCCCACACCAGGTGTGTTTGTGCTCCTACACCGGAGTGTCCGTGCTCCTACACCGGGTGATCTGTGCTCCCACACCAGGTGTGTTTGTGCTCCCACACCGGAGTGTCCGTGCTCCTACACAGGGTGTGTCAGTGCTCCTACACCGGGTGTGTCCGTGCTCCTACACCAGGTGGTCTGTGCTCCTACATTGGGTGTGTTTGTGCTCCTACACTGGGGTGTCGTGCTCCCACACCGGAGTGTCCATGCCTACGGTGTGTCTGTGCTCCCAACCAGGTGTGTTTGTGCTCCAACCGGGAGTGTCCGGCTCCTAACAGGGTGTGTCTGGCTCCTACACCGGTGTGTCCGTGCTCCTACACCGTGTGTGTCCGTGCTCCTACACCGGATGTGTCTGTGCTCCTAAACCGGGTGTGTCTGTGCTCCTACACCGGTGTGTCTGTGCCCCTACACTGGGTGTGTCTGTGTGTCTGTGCTCCTACACCAGGTGCATCCATGCTCTTACACCAGGTGTGTCTGTGTGTTTGTGCTCTTACACCGGTGTGTCCGTGCTCCTATACCAGGTGTGTTTGTGGTGTTCCACGGCCTCTGTGGTGCTCAGGGCTCTGTGGTGCTCAGGGCTCTGTGGTGCTCAGGGCCTCTGTGGTGCTCAGGGCTCTGTGGTGTTCAGGGGCTCTGTGGTGCTCAGGGGCTCTGGGTGCTCAGGGCTGTGGTGCTCAGGGCTCTGTGGTGCTCAGGGCTCTGTGGTGCTCACCTGTGCTGGCTCTGGCCCATTCTTGCATGTGGTGTTTGCCCACCTGCAGCTGAGATGCTCTTCAGGGTCACATGCTCCAGCACCTCGACCTGACAGTAGGGACTTCAGGAGGAGGCATGTTGGGGTGCTAGGGTAGAGTTCAGGGTCTCACGCTGTCAAGGCCAGAGACCCGAGCACAGAGCACCCCCCATTCTCGTGACGCATGCACATGCGCTGCGTCACACTCGCTGGGAGTCTTGTGTCTTCCAACTCTTCCTCAGCACACTCAGGATCCTGTTGGAGAGAAATGCTCCAAGCACTTAGGACCCCCCGGCCCTACACCAGGTGTGTCCATGCTCCTGGGGGAAACTGAGGGCCCCCCTGCCGTGTCTGACAAGCATCAATGGAGGCACAGAAGCCAAGGGAGCATGTGTGTGAGAGTGTTGTGTGAGAGTGTAAGAGTGGGAGTGTGTGTGATTGTGAGTGTGTGTGTGAAAGTGCAAGTGTGTGCAAGAGTGAGTGTGTAAGAGTGAGTGTGTGAGCGAGATGGTGTATGAGTGAGAGTATATATGACTGAGAGTGTGTGTGTGTCTGAAATTGTGTGAATGTGCGAGAGTTACGTGTGTGAATGAGAGTGTGTGTCTGTGAATGTGTGAATTATTTAAGTGAGTGAGCGTATGTGTCTATTAGTGTGTGTATGAATGTGAGTTATTTAAGTGTATGAGGGTGTGTATGTGTATCTGTGAGTGTGTGAATGTGTGAGAGTTTTGTGTGTATGTGTGTCACCTGTCCCTTGGCTTCCCGTTGTTCATCGATATGCTCGAGCGGGCACCAGTAACGGACTGAGGTTCACTATTGTTACTGTTTTGTTATGTGTGTATGTGTGTATAAATGTGTGAGAGTAATGTAAGTGTGTGTTAGGGTAAGCATGTTGTTTGAGTGTGTGAATGTGTATGTAGTGCTACATGCTCAAGCACCTCCTGAACTTACAGTTTGGGTGCTGGGGGCCCTGCTCCTGTGGTAGCCCAGAGCCCACCCCTCACCAGAGCAGTGACCCCTCAGCCCCACGACCCCATCCTCAGGCACTCAAGTCCATGGTGGGTGTGACTGGGTGCATGAGGTTGTGGAGAGCTGTGTGGGGTCATGTCTGTATGGAGGGGGACATAGGGGTGTTGGGTATGTGTAAAGCTGTGCAGGGTGAGGACATGTGTGGGATGTGGGGAGTGAGATGTGTTCTGTATGTGAAGGTTGTGGAGGGTGGCTATGTGTCTGTGTGAGGGGCGTGTGTATGTGTATTGGTGTCTCTGCATGTGAGGGTGTGTGGGCATGTGTAAGAGTGTGTATGAGAGTGTGTGTGTTTGTGTAAGGGTGTGTCTGTGTGAGGGTGTGTGGGTATGTGCAAGAGTGTGTATGAGAGTGTGTGGGTATGTGTAAGGGTGTGTCTGTGTGTGAGGGCATGGGTATGTGTAAGAGTGTGTGTATGAGTGTGTGGGTATGTGTAAGGGTGTGTCTGCATGTGAGGGCATGGGTATGTGTAAGAGTGTGTGTATGAGTGTGTGGGTATGTGTAAGGGTGTGTCTGCATGAGAGTGTGTGGGTATGTGTAAGCATGTGTCTGTGTGTGAGGGTGTATTGGTTTACGTAGAGGTGTGTCTTGTGTGATGGTGTGTTGGTATGTGTAAGGGTGTGTCTGTGTGTGAGTGTATCGGTAGGTGTAAGGGTATATCTGTGTGAGATGTGGGTATGTATAAGGGTGTGTCTATATGTGAGGGTATGTGGGTTTGTGTAAGGATGTGTCTGTTGTGAGACTGTGTGGGTGTGTAAGAGTGTGTCTGTGTGTGGGTAGGTGTAAGGGTGTGTCTGTGTGTGGGTAGGTGGAAGGGTGTGTCTGTGTGTGGGTAGGTGTAAGAGTGTGTCTGTGTGTGGGTAGGTGTAAGGGTGTGTCTGTGTGTGGGTAGGTGGAAGGGTGTGTCTGTGTGTGGGTAGGTGGAAGGGTGTGTCTGTGTGTGGGTAGGTGGAAGGGTGTGTCTGTGTGTGGGTAGGTGGAAGGGTGTGTCTGTGTGTGGGTAGGTGTAAGGGTGTGTCTGTGTGTGGGTAGGTGGAAGGGTGTGTCTGTGTGTGGGTAGGTGGAAGGGTGTGTCTGTGTGTGGGTAGGCGTAAGGGTGTGTCTGTGTGTGGGTAGGTGGAAGGGTGTGTCTGTGTGTGGGTAGGTGGAAGGGTGTGTCTGTGTGTGGGTAGGTGGAAGGGTGTGTCTGTGTGTGGGTAGGTGGAAGGGTGTGTCTGTGTGTGGGTAGGCGTAAGGGTGTGTCTGTGTGTGGGTAGGTGGAAGGGTGTGTCTGTGTGTGGGTAGGTGGAAGGGTGTGTCTGTGTGTGGGTAGGTGGAAGGGTGTGTCTGTGTGTGAAGCAGGGAGCAACTGGACTGAGCAGGAAGTGGGCTTTACCCTTGGTTAGGGTAGGGTTAGAAAAGGGAAGAAGGAGGGAGAGGAAATAGAGAGGAAAGAGGGAGAGGGCGATAGAGGGAAGAGGGAGAGGAGAGAGAGGGAGAGAAAAGAGAGGGAGAGAGAGAGGAAAGAGAGAGAGGGAGAGAGAGGAGAGAGAGGAAGAGAGAGGAGAGAGAGGGAGAGAAGGAAGACAGAGAAAGGGAGAGAGAGGAAGAGAGGGAGAGAGAGAGAGAAAAGGATAGAGGGAGAGGAAAGAGGAGAAAGAGTCTGAGAGGGAGAGAAGAGAGGGAGGAGAGAGAGGGAGAGAGGAGAGAGAGGGAGAGGAGGAGAGAGGAGAGAGGAAGGGGGAGAGCCGAGGAGGGGCTGGGCGTTCTGCCCATGGGGGGGTGCTTTGTGGATGCTCTAATGGCCGGAGCGGGCCAGTCTGGGCAGCTCCGCTGGGCGAACAATGCGCCCCCACGGCTTTCTGTGCGGCAGCTGCGAGACGTGCCGTGAGGCTCCGCTCGCTGCAGCCCGGCAGGAGCCCTCCCACTGCTCCAACATTTCCTATGCAAAACTGCCCAAGAAGTGACATTTTAAAAGTTTTGACCTTTGTTTTTTTCCCCATGAACTGAGGCATACATTTTTTACACCTTCTGACAGGGTGTCTGTTCGAAATGGCAATAGCCATTACTGTGATAATAAAATGTTTCAAATTCGGAAATTCTATATTGAACGTAATGCACAGATCGCCTTTTGCTGGGCCGTGCTGGTGCCGCACAGATCCGCCCTGACAGTTTCTAGGCATATTTACCAACATCCCCATCGGAGCCCGGGAGCAGGTCTGCTCAGAAAGTCTTCAGCGGGTCAGATACCAAACGGCGTCCGGGAGACGCAGTTTGTGTCACACGTTTACCTGTCTCTTGGCGGAAGAAAATGTGTCACTTGAGTGTGAAACTCCCTCACCAAGAGAAGCAGGTGGCCTGTGAGCAAACACGCAGAACTTTCTAGAAAAGACATTCCAACAGTAAGGAGCCTCGGCCCAGAGAGGGTTCAGGAGAGAGCCGGAGACACGAGTGTTTCCGTGGCGGAGGGGAGTAGGGCTGCGGGAAGCCATGTGGGGCTCCTCCAGGCTCGCTGCCCCCACTCTGCAGCCTGGGGTCCTGCAGCACTCGCCGACTAGTCTCTCCCGCAAGGACTCTGGGTGCGGCAGCTGGGTGAGGGTTCCCGGCCAGTTGCTACCTGGGAGAAAGCTTCCAGGCGGGTACCAGGTGTCGGCTAGTCTCCCAGGTCCTGCCAAGGTGCCAAAGGCAGGCAGGGGCACAGAAGACTCCTCTCCCCTTCCCTGGCATGCCGAGAGGGCTCCCTCTCCTCCTCCTGATAGAGATGGACCCCACGGCTGGCTTATGTGAGGCCGGAAGGGGAGAGAGGGTCACTTTCTCCCCAGCCGCCTCTGCCACCCGGGACCCACTGGGCAGGCTAAGGACAGATAAAGTCTGCGATCAGCCCCTGCACGGCGTGGGCCTGAGCCCCACCAGCCCCACGAGGTGGCCGTCAAACCACACCTGATGCCCGCTTGATCTCTAGGCACGGAGTTGATCCCCACCACCTGAGGTTTCTCCGGAGTCACGGACTCAGGCTGGAGCGAGGAATTGCTCTTTGCAGGAAAGGAAAGTCAGTCCTAGGCCTTACCCAGGGTTTCCTCAGGGTTCTTGTCTTCCTCGCAGAAAAAGAATTTCAGGAGTCGACGAGCAGTGAAGTTTTAGAGATTTTATTAAGGAGGTTTTAGGATGGGGAAGGAGGAGGGAAGAGAGAGAATAACGCTCAAGGAAGAACGCGGACTGTTCCAGAGGCAGAGAGCCCCGACTGATTCCAATGGGTTTTTATCCTCTTGGACTGGAATGTTCTGGAGTCTTCTGTGAGCTGGGTCTAGGCCCGGAAGGCTGATCCATCTCCCTCAGGGTCTGTTGTTGATAGGGTCTTAGTAAGTCTGGTTCTGTTTCCAAACAGGTGACTGGGTAGCTGAAGGAACAGTTTTTCCTTCCTCAGGAATTTTATTGCCATGTGGCACCCCGTCTGCCTGCCTACATCACTCCCACTCCTCCTCCTCCTCCTCCTCCTCCTCCTCCTCCTCCCTCCTCCTCCTCCTCCCTCCCTCCTCCTTCCTTCCTCCCCCTCCTCCTCCCCTCCTCCTGGGGCAAGGACAGGCTGGTCCCGTGGGCAGGAATCCGTCGGGGTCCCAGTTGCTGGGGCTCTCTGGTCTGGTTGCGAGAGGACCAGCCTCTGGAGTCCAGCAACCGCTTCCAGTGCTCTTCCTGGCAGCAAGACCAACTCTGGCCAGCAGCTGTGCGGCTGGTGCTGTGCCCACCGGGTCTGTATCCTAAGGCAGCTGAGGCAGGAGAAATGCCAACCCCAGCAGGGCGGCTGCAGAGCCTGTCCCGGGCACTGGGGCCTGGCTCCCCCTCACTCAGCATCGTCCCTACACGCCTCTGAGAACTTGACTCAGCTCGGTCCCAGGGAAGTCAGGGTGACTCCCCGGCCTGCTGGACTCCCTGAGGGGATTCTGGGCAGGATCTCAGACCTGAAAGGCTGTGCGTGGAGTGGGCCCTCCCCGTGGAGAGGTGAGCGGCCCCCAGCCTCACTGTCATTCTCTCTGAGTTGGGCTGTGGCTGCAGACTAACCAGTCTCGTATCCACAGGTACAGATTCATTCTCTCATGTGCCTGATTCGCAGAAAATCCCACCTGAGAATCTGACTCAAGGTGCCATAGAGGCTGCTGAGCGCCAGCCCTGGCTGTGTGCGCACCCACCGGAGGCTGCGGTAGTGCGCCCCGCCTTATGCGCGGGCTCGCTCAGGCAGACATGGCAGACCGGCTCAAGGCCCTGTGGCGTGGAAGGAGGGTCTGGGCGGAGAACCGAGAGCCCAAGTGTCCCTAGGATGCCTCCGACTGTTTCTCCAGCTGTTGGGGAGCCGGCCCTGCAGAGTTGGGTCTGAGTGTTCCGAGGGAGGCACCGAGTCTCAGACCTGCAGAGGAAGCAGGCGGCCCAGCGTGGATCTCGGCCCCCTGTGTAGACGGTGCCTCCTCCCAGCGCTCTGCCCGCTCACTGCCCCAGGATGCTTTCTCCTGCCTGGGGGCTGCCTCAGCCCTGGCATTTCTGCTTCAGGCCCTGCCACTGACAAGGGGGAGACCCCCCACAGACATCCGGAGGGGCTTTGGGTCCGGAGCAGGGGTGGGGGATCTCAGCAGCTCCCACAAGCCCCAAGGGCCCCGTGAGTCCCCAGAGCTCTGCTTCTGCTCCCTCCTCCCCTGGGGGAACCTCACCGGTGGCAGCTCCGTGTAGTGCAGCTGACTGGGGTGACCCCACAGGGGTAGCACAGAGCAGGGTGGAGGGATGTGTGAGCCCAGCATAGAGGGTGCCCTCGTGGTGGGGTGCAGGCAGTGTCTCTCTCTGCATCTCCCACCGTGTCTCTCCCCACTCTCTGTGCCTACAGCTCACCAGGCTCGTGTGTGTGTCTGGGTGGCCCCTGGGAGGCCTGAGGAAGACGCAGCTTCCCGGTAGCGGGTGGGCTGTGTCCAGGGCAGGGTATCGGGGAGCAGCAGGCTGGCCGGCTTCCCAGAGCCGGACAATGTGGGACCACACTGAGAGGCCTGCTACCCCCAGCTGCCAGCTACACTGCCCAGCAACACGGCTGAGGGCCAGAGAACGGCCCGGGCGCAGTGCCGAGAAGTGCCCACAGCTTTCCTGTCCTTGGCCCGCAAGAGGGTCAGGAGAGCAGGCTGTTCCACAGAGGCCGGGCTGCCCGCCACACTCACTCCTGCTGTACCTGCCTGTGCTGGGATGGACCCTCAGGGTCATGGCAGCCCCACAGCAGACGCAGTGCGGAGCTGCAGCCCTGGCCCAGAGCAGGGTCTCTCAGCCTAGAGGCAGTGGCGTTTCTGGGGAAACCGGCCCCGAAGTTATGGGAAGGCCGACGGAAATGAACGTTTCCGCAAGAGAAAATGGGGGAGGAGCTAAGGGAAGCAGAGAAAGTGTGTGGGACAGTCCCACACACAGGCCTGGGGACTGAGGGCCCTCAGCCTGATTTCTAAGCTCTCGCCTCTGTGAAAACTGAGGTCTCTGTGGTCTCTGTGGTTCCATGGTCTCTGTGGCCTCTATGGTCTCTCTGGTCTCCATGGTTCCACTATCTCCGTGGTCTCTGTGTCTCTGTGGCCTCTGTGGTCTCTATGGTCACTGTGGTGTCTGTGGTCCCTGTGATCTCTGTGATCTCCGTGGTCTCTGTGGTATCTGTGATGTCTGTGGTCTCCGTGGTCTCTGTGGTATCTGTGATGTCTGTGGTCTCTGTGGTTCCATGGTCTCTGTGGTATCTGTGGTCTCCATGGTCTCTCTGGTCTTCATGGTCTCCATGGTTCCATGGTCTTTGTGGTCTCTGTGATCTCTGTCTCCATGGACTCTGTGGTCTCCGTGGTCTCTGTGGTATCTGTGGTCTCTGTGATATCATGGTCTGTCTGGTCTCCATGGTCCCTAGGGTATCTGTAATGTCTGTGGTCTCTGTGGTCTCTGTGGTCTCTGTGATCTCTGTGGCCTCCATGGTCTCTGTGGTTTCCGTGGTCTCTGTGGTATCTGTGGTCTCTGTGATATCTATGGTGCCTGTGGTCTCTGTGGTATCCGTAGTCTCTGTGGTATCTGTGGTCTCTGTGGTCTCTGTGGCATTTATGGTGTCTGTGGTCTCTGTGGTCTCCATGGTCTCTGTGGTTTTTTTTTTTTTTTTTTTTTGTTTTGTGGTATCTATGGTGGCTGTGGTCTCCATGGTCTCCATGGACTCTGTGGTCTGTACTCTACAGGCGGTGGCACTGATGCTGCTGGGAGTTTGCAGAGCCACAGATTCCCCTGAGAATGGATGCTCATAACCTTGTGCTGCAGAATCAGGGCAAGCAGCAGGGTTGTAGCAGGATGCAGGGGCTCCCTCACGGGCACCATGACCTGGTGCGGGGTGCTCGCCCAGGGGCTGGCCACAGGGGCTCACACACGGAAGGGCTTCCAGGCTCGTCTCCCATCCCTGGTGCTGACGCGGTCCCCGCCTCCACACAGCAGTCTGAGACAGAAGCTGCCCTGTGCCGCTCCAGGCTCCCCTCCGCTGGGGCGGGAGCTCCCGGCTGGCCTGTCCTGCTCGCCCCGCAGGAGGCCTGGCTTCCATCAGTGCCCCTGAGTGGGAGCAAATCAGAGCAGGGGCTGCAGCTCGGCTCCCCACAGGCCTGTGATGAGGGCGCAGGGCTGGCTCCCTGCCTCTCCCGGGGGCCGTCTGGGGGCTCCCTGACTCCCGCAGGGCCCAGAGCTGCCTCTCAGCCAGAGGCACCCGGAGGAGCCCAGAGGTGAGGAGGACGTGCCAGCTCCAGGCAGAACAATGGACAGATTCACTGACAGACGCATGGACAAACGCTCCACTCTGCCGATTCCGAAGGCCAGCTGGACTCCACGGCTCAGTGCTGAGGTCCATAGAGCAGGTGGGGGTGGCCGGCACGCTGCCCCACTGTCCACCAGCCTGTGAACAAAGGCGTCACCTTCCTGCAGAGCAGGCAGCCCCAGTGGGGTCCAGCCTCAGACCCCCTCTTTCCCCTCTCCCTCCTCCGTCCCCTGGGCTCTCAGAGTCTGATGTAGCTGAGCCACAGTTTATACACTGGGCTTCTCCCATTTTCCAGCCGGGATTGCCCCAGCCCTGTTGGCCCCTCTCCCCACACCTCCATGGGCTGGCTCCAACCACTGCTGGACAAGTGCCCCTCTGACCGTGCAGGCAAACACCACCCTCAGCCCAGGGAAGAACCATGTGGGCTGGGGGCTGCACAAAGACCCCAGCCCAGCCTGAGGCCCCTATATCTGCCCTGCCTCAGCACTGGAGACGGACGGTGAGGCAGTGGGGAGAGAGCGACAAGCAGCAGTGTCTGTCTGAGGCTCCGACGCCGTCTCCGAACTGTCATCCTCTACCAGACTGGGCAGGAGTTTACAGGGTGACCCCAGTCCCTGGGAGCTGGAGGGCGCAAGGAAGGTGGTGGGAGCCCCAGATCGGCCAGAGTCCCCCAAACTGTGCTGCTGGTTCTGCGTCCTCCAAAGGGGCTCCTGGAAACCGGGGAGAGATGTGGACCTGCCCATGAAGCTGGATTCATATTTGGCATCTGGATTCCTGTGTCTGCATGTCAATGGCCCTCCCGTGGATTGTGACCATGTCTACACCACATCTTTGGTGGAGGTGTGTATCCATATTCATGGATGTGTTATGTCGATATCTGTATCCATGGATGTATATCCGTGTCTATATCTGTATCCATGGATCTGTGTCCATGTCTATATCCATATACGTGGATCTGTGTCTGTGCCTATATCCATATCCGCGGATCTATATCCATGTCTACATCCATATCCATGGATCTGTGTTCGTGTCTATATCCGTATCCGTGGATCTGTGTCCGTGTCTATATCCATATCCATGGATCTATATCCATGTCTATATCCATATCCGTGGATCTATATCCGTGTCTATATCCGTATCCGTGGATCTGTGTCTATGTGTATATCCATATCCGTGGATCTGTGTCCGTGTCTATATCCATATCCGTGGATCTATATCCGTATCTATATCCATATCCGTGGATCTATATCCGTGTCTATATCCGTATCCGTGGATCTGTGTCTGTGTGTATATCCGTATCCGTGGATCTGTGTCCGTGTCTATATCCATATCCATGGATCTATATCCGTATCTATTTCCATATCCGTGTGGATCTATATCCGTGTCTATATCCATATCCGTGAATCTGTGTCTTCGTGTCTATATCCGTATCCGTGGATCTATATCCATATCTATTTCCATATCCGTGGGATCTATATCTGTGTCTATATCCATATTGGTGAATCTGTGTCTGTGTCTATATCCGTATCCCTGGATCTGTGTCCATGTCTATACCCACATCCATGGATCTGTATCCATGTCTATATCCATATCAGTGGATCTGTTTCCATGTCAATGTCTATATCCGTGGATCTGTGTCTGTGTCTATATCCTTGTCCGTGGATCCGTGTCTGTGTCTATACCCACGTCCGTGGATCTGTGTCCGTGTCAATATCCATATCTGTGGATGTTTTACACAAGCACACAGGTGGTGGGTCATGAGTCAGAGCACCCATATCTACAGGGACGTGCTCGCCAGGCCCACCGGACCTGCCTGTCGTGACGAACGCTGCTTTCTTCTCCGTTAATCATTCTGTGCAGCTCCGTTTCTAGTCGAGTGTGACAGGCAGCAGGAAGGGAGACAGAGGAGTGTGAGACTCGTCCTCCAAAGGAAGGGAGCTGCTATGCATTTGCGCCCTGCCTCACAATGTGAAAATCCCCAGGTCTGTGAATTGCCTGTTTGTTATGCTGAGTCTGAAGCAGGTAGGAAAAGCCCAGGAGAAAAGAGAACCTTCGCAGATTTATTTTAGCAGGTGGTTTGAATAATACAAGTTTTAGGGTGTTCGGGCTCCCTCCCTGCCGGGCTCTGAGAGCCTTCAATCTTGTCAGCTGAGAAATGGGTCTCTTCCCCCATGGCTCCTGGAGATGAAAGGAGATGGTGAGTCGGTGAATGACAGCAAGAAGACCCACCGCAGGGCGCCCTTTGTCTGTCCACTCAGACTCCCTGGCCCTCTGTCTGTGGGAATGGCCCAGAGGAATGCTGGGGGCGGGAGCAGTGGAGGAAGTGCTGGGAAGAGCAGGGCAGGAGAGCTCCACCAACCTTGCTCTTTGCCTCCGGGAGGGCCCCAGGCCATCCCCGCCCCTCGCTCCACAGCCCACAGGGCAGCACAGGCTTGCTCAGAGGGCCCCGTCCCACCCTGCATGGAGCAAGCACTGAGCTGTGCAGGCCATCCACACCACGAACACTGCACACAGCACACACCTGCACACAGACAGGGTCGGGACTTCAGGCACTATTTATAATTGGACGCACACACTGCATGGGTCAAAACCTGCATGGGTCGAACATACCGAGCCATACAGGCTGCATGGATTATACACATGCATGGGCTGTATATAGTGCATGGATTATACACATGCATGGATTATACACACTGCATGGGCTCTATATAGTGCATGAATTATACACACTGCATGGGCTGTATATAGTGCATGGATTATGCACATGCATGGATTATACACACCGCATGGGCTGTATATAGTGCATGGATTATACACATGCATGTATTATACACACTGCATGGATTATACACACTGCATGGGCTGTATATAGTGCATGGATTATGCACATGCATGGATTATAGACACTGCATGGCCTGTATATAGTGCATGGATTATGCACATGCATGGATTATACACACTGCATGGGCTGTATATAGTGCATGGATTATGCACATGCATGGATTATGCACATGCATGGATTATACACACTGCATAGATTATACACACTGCATGGGCTTATATAGTGCATGGATTATACACATGCATGGGCTTATACAGTGCATGGATTATACACATGCATGGATTATACACATGCATGGATTATACACATGAGTTATACACATGCATGGATTATACACAGCATGGATTATACACGCTGCATGGATTATACACTATCACTATCACTATCTTCCCGTTAATCATCTATTTGCTAGAGCAGGCACCAGTAATATCTCCATATGTCCCGTCTCATGCTAGTAGAACCCAAAGGCATCTGCTTGCTCCAGGAACATAGAGAGCCTCAAACCATTATTTTAGGTCACAGGAATGACCTAATATAAATGTTACTGGTATTTGGCATATCAAATACTACACGAGCAGCTTGCCAGGATTGCTGTGCGGGTGGCATACTGTTGTAGTCACCTCTAAATAAAGCATTTATAGATGAACAGCGCGCCAATAGGGGCCGCGCGACTGGGCTGTGATAGTCTGGTCTGCTGGGTGGAGTTGTGACGAGAGGGAAGTCCGGAAGTGGAAAATGGCGGGCCCCATGCAGTAGTGGAGGGTGGTCTGGCTTGTTGTGAGGCTCTGCTGAGGTGGCAGGCCAGGGCTAGAACCCGCCATGCCTCCCCGGGTGCCTCACTGAGCAGCTGGGCACAGGGAGAGCAAGGAGCAGCTCTGCCCCATGTCTGAGAGTCTCTGGTTCAGCATACCTGGGCCAGATTGAAAAGAAAACTGCTGCAGGGTGGCTGTTGATGATCCGGGCTGTGATTGCCTGGTCTGCTGGGTGGAGTTGTGACGAGAGGAAAGTTCGAATGTGGAAAATGGTGGGCCCCATGCAGTAGTGGAGGGTGGTCTGGCTTATTGTGAGGCTCTGAGGATTATACACACTGCATGGATTATACACACTGCATGGATTATACACACTGCATGGATTATACACATGCATGGGTTATACACACTGCATAGTGCATGGATGTGCACAAAGCACCCAGTGTACGTTCTTTGTGTGTGAACTGTACACACCACACAGATTCACAGTGTGCGGGACTATATACTACACAGTATGGACACACTACACTCTGTATCATGCACATATGCACACACGGCATTCCTGTACTATGAATGCTCACACGGTGTTATTGCACACACTGCACTCCTGTACCCTGTACACTTACACACTGCATTATTGCACACAACACATTCCTGTACCCTGTACACTTACACACTGCATTATTGCAGACACTGCACTCCTGTACCCTGTACACTTACACACTGCATTATTGCAGACACTGCACTCCTGTACCCTGTACACTTACACACTGCATTATTGCAGACACTGCACTCCTGTACTCTGTACACTTACACACTGCATTATTGCAGACACTGCACTCCTGTACCCTGTACACTTACACTGCATTATTGCAGACACTGCACTCCTGTACTCTGTACACTTTACACGCTGCATTATTGCACACACTGCACTCCTGTACCCTGTACACTTACACTGCATTATTGTGCACACTGCACTCCTGTACACTTACACACTGCATTATTGCACACACTGCACTCCTGTACACTTACACACTGCATTATTGCACACACTGCACTCCTGTACACTTACACACTGCATTATTGCAGACACTGCACTCCTGTACCCTGTACACTTACACACTGCATTATTGCACACACTGCACTCCTGTACCCTGTACACTTACACACTGCATTATTGCACACACTGCACTCCTGTACCCTGTACACTTACACACTGCATTATTGCACACACTGCACTCCTGTACCCTGTACACTTACACACTGCATTATTGCACACACTGCACTCCTGTACCCTGTACACTTACACACTGCATTATTGCACACACTGCACTCCTGTACACTTACACACTGCATTATTGCACACACTGCACTCCTGTACCCTGTACACTTACACACTGCATTATTGCACACACTGCACTCCTGTACCCTGTACACTTACACACTGCATTATTGCACACACCGCACTCCTGTACTCCTGTACACTTACACACTGCATTATTGCACACACCGCATTCTCCTGTACTCCTGTACACTTACACACTGCATTATTGCACACACTGCACTCCTGTACCCTGTACACTTACACACTGCATTATTGCACACAACTGCACTCCTGTGCACTTACACACTGCATTATTGAACACACTGCACTCCTGTAATTTTGTGAGCACTGAGGACAGTGGATTATTGCAACACTGCATCCCAGCGTGTACACTTAGACACTGCATTATGGGACACACTGTCTCCTGTATCTTGTACACTGTACACACTGCATTATTGCACACGAGAAGACGGCCGGCAGCTAGCAGCGTTGGCTGGGAAGTATCACAGGCCTCCCTCTGTGCTAGACACCACCCCGCACGTTTGTTCCAAGTAGTTTACAAGTCCGGAAAGTCATCACAGGCATCCCTGAAGGAACTGGGGCTGGGGGGGCGGGAGGCCAGAACTCGCAAAGCCGGCACCTTGCGGCTCCCACACCAAGGCACCCCTCTGTGGCTCTCAGAAACTCTTTTGGCGTGCAGGCCCGGGAGAGCAGCTGCGGCTGGCTAGCCCGTGGCTGTTGGTGTGCCTTTATTAGTGGTACACCAGTGTGGGCTCCTGGGGAGACCCAGGAGTCTCCCGAGGGCCCTGCTGGGGTCTACCTGTGACATTCTTTCCTTCCCCCAAACAATGGCTTTTTCGGTTGGTTTGTTTATTTCAGGGAGGCTTTCATTTCTCCAAGACATCCAGGTGGGACCCCAAGCTGGACCACCCCCACCGGGCACACCTTCCCCCAAGAGTTAAACAATCCTAACAATCCTATTTCTGTGCAGAAAGTCCAGCTTCCTGGCTGGCAAGTTCTGTTTCAAAGCACCCTCTTTGTGTTGCTAATAAACAGCCTAATGCTCCGTGCTTTGTTCAGGTACAATTTGCAGAGAAATTGAGTTACAAAAGACAAGCCCTTCTCCGAGGCGCCTGAGGAGCGGGGCTGACATCCCACTTCCACGGAAGAGGAAGGCTTTAATAACATTCCTGTGTGTAAATAGTTTTAAAACTAAACACATTATTCTGATCTCTGCTCCTCTCCGACATTTCAGCGCACTGACAGGATGGAAGCCTCCGTTCCATTACTTAGAATTTGTTACAAAGACGCCTGCCCTAGTCTTATGTTGAGAAAGGCAATTATCTTACACATTTCTCAGCAAAACCTTTAAGATAATCTTTAAAAAGTTCATACATTGTTTTATAAAATTCAAAATATAACTTACTGGCGTGATTACTTCTCTAACAAAACTCATTGGGGAGGAGGTTTGAAAACATATCAGGAACAATTTTGCTTTAGAGAAGAATTTCAGGTCCACTTTGGTCCACTTTGGGTTATTTTTGTGCTTCTCCCAGCACCAGAGAAGCTGCTTGATTCCGTGGAGGCAAATCCTCGGGCAGCGGCCCTCACGGGCCTGGACAGGTCAGGAGAGC